>APFE030807478.1:207459-229339 GCA_000404065.3 Pinus taeda
TCACAAGAGAGTCAAAGGTTATATCCTTGAGATTTCCATTTGCTTGCAAAGACTCAAGATAATTGGAGTATGTAGGATACAGTGCCTTGAAAAAAGAAATAAGAGATATATCTAGCTCAAATTTAGTGGATTTGATGTCATGCACTATAGATTTTATTTCAGATGCAAGAGCAAGAGGGTCATTATTTTGCAGTTCAAGAGTGAAGAGTTTAATCATAAGTTGGATGACTTCAAGTGCAGAATGTGAGTCATAGAGCTCTTTCAGCTTTTGTAAAGCTTCAAAGGCAGTCGAACATGTTGAAATGTGACGACTCACCTCCTTATTTACAGACGCTGTGATTAATGCATATGCTTTGCTGTTCTTGTTTTCCCAGATGGCAAGCTCTTTGTCTAATGTAGGCTTTTCCGGGTCACTGTCTCCTTCTCCGACACACACTCCTTTCCACAGCTCATTGAAAATGAGGGTGTGTTGTACTATCCGGGACCAGTCAGGATAGTTCTCCTTGCCAGTGAGAACTATTCCTATCATAGAGATGATTGAATGCATTTTGTAAAAGGTTATTTCTGCTGATATAAAAAACTTTTGCCGATATATACTTCTGATGGCGAAAAAAAATTGCTCTTAAAAAACTTCCGCTGCTTTAAAAAATGATTTTGATATGGAGAAAAAAATCATTTAAAATTCTACTACATATATCACCATATATATATATCTCTGCTTTAAAAATGATTTTGATATGAAGAAAAAAATCATTTAAAATTCTGCTACATATATCACCATATATATATCTCCATATTCAAAATTCTGCTACATGTATCACCCCAAAAAAAATGTTTGAGCGCTTCGCTGTAATATATATTGTTGTCACTGTAATATAGATTGTTGTAATATATATTGTTTACACACTTTTTATCACCATATTCGAAATTCTGCTACATGTATCAAACAGCACTCAACATATAAAATGCGGTAGTACCATAACATGGCAATGTACATAACAACCTCTCACAAAAACTGCTCAATCTTAGGAAACATACAAACATCTTTGTCATCATCAAAAGAGCATATACATTGTATATTGGCGCTCGTCCATCTAGTACAAGAAACTCTGCAAACCCAAGTTAGATCAACATTCCTTCGTTCATATTTTTCCACGACCTCTTGCTGCAACATAAACAATGGTAACCCAACTTTAGGCACCATTGCCACTTGTCTCACATAGCATCATGCTCCGCCTCAACCTTCCAATACATTCTTCCATTAATCTTGGCATCTAACCTCAGTTATCCATCGCACTGCAACTGCCAGATTGCACTCTTAAACAACATGTATACATTGCATGACAAGTTAATGTCAGACAGCGTTCCAAATATCTTTAATAAAAGCAGCTTCTAGTAAGTATCAAACAATGTTAAAAAAATGCTACACAACATTTCATATAAACAGCGTTTAACATTGTATATTCTTTTCCAAATATCTTTAATACAGGAAGCTTCTAGTAAGTATCAGACAACGTTAAAAAAATGCGACACAGCGTTTCAAAAAAATTGCCGGACAGTGTTAAACAACGTTTCATATACCAAGAATGCAGCTTCAAAAGCTCTCATACCAAGAATGCAGCTTCAAAACGTACGATACCAGAGTCAGGTACGCATATCAGGTACGCAGTCTTCAGGCAGGGAGCGCAATACTACCTTGAATGAAAACGCTTATAGTGCAGGCCAGGGAATCAACGTCAGAGTAGCGCTCAGGACTGAGCAGCTCTCAGGACAGCAGGAGTTACAACTATTTCTAGGACTTGTGCTCTGATACCATGTCAGGCCAGGGTAACTCCAGAATAAGCGGGAGAAAAACTGATCTATTATTCATTAGCTAACACACATTTATATACATAAACATGACGGATCAGTTCATCTTCTTGATGACTGTCCAGTTCACCCATCCGTTTTGGATTAGGTGTCAACAAAATGGATAAGCTATGTGATCATATATATGATTTTGATCCCTTTGTATATGTGTAAATGTGATATTATAAAAACTTCGTGCTAACATTTATGCATGCAGATAATTCCAAAAAAAGGCATGGATCACAAACTTTACTGGTTTTGTTTAACTGCGAGACAACAAGCTGGGAATCAAGAAATACAAGCAAATGATGGATACCTAGATGGGAAGCATCGACTAAGAGGCCTGTGACGACATCATATTCATGTTGATTTTTGTGGTTAACCTGATACTTAGTCATTTGGTGAGATAGGGTGTCTGGTGAGGACAATATATGGCCGAATATTCTACTATGAGGTTTTGCAACCATCTAGAGGCATCATCAAAAAATTTGTGATGATAGGTTGGAAGATGATCAATCTACAACACATGATGATAGAGGGGATTTATAGCAAATCCATGATGAGGTGGTCATCATAAAAATAAGTCATGGTACATACATATACATTCTAAGGCTACTTGAGCATGCTTACGAATGAAAGATTTTGAGGTAGAGTCCAATGATGGGATTTTAAAGGAATGTTTCGTTGGGCTCTGATAAGATGTATGACCCCTTGAGGAGGAAATGGTTGACAATGTGGACCATTCCATAATGTCTTGAACTTTCGAGGTCCTAAAGCTTATTGGGAAACATCATAGAAGAGAACTAACTCCCCTTTCATGAATGTCTGCTGGGTGATATTGTTATCGAATGAGGCTTTAACCCTGTTTTTGTGTGATTCCTTATGCTAGATATATTTTCATCGACATTCATCGATGAGTTCCAGCTACACCAAACTTTGCTCTAAAGGTTTGGTGTTGTTGAGAAGTTCGATGGCTAAGAGAAAGGTAGGGATCTCACACTTAATGGGAAGCAAAAATTCAACCCCATAGACTAATTGAAAGGGTGTGAATTCTTTCAATGATTTCACCACTTTGGAGTGCACCCACACAATTGAAAACACCATGTGATGCCAATTGGTGTTTTCATTGTTCACCATATGCTGCAACATTGTTTTGAGAACTTTATTGAAAACTTCTACCTAGTTGTTGGATTGAGGGTAGTATGGGGATGCAGACTCATGAGAGAAACCATGTTGTTAAGATAACTCCCAAAAAAATTTGTTCTTGAAATGTTTTCCATAATCGGATACCAACACCTTGGGAACACAAAACCATATTATGTCATGGTTAAATAAAAACCATCAAACTATTTTTGTGGTGTTATTAAATGTGGTCATAGCCTCTATCCATTTTGGGAAGTAGTTGATGTCAACCAAAATATATTTATGGTTGCTCGATGATGGGGGATTACAGGTCATGAAATATATGACCCACTTGGAGAAGGGTCTAGCAAATATGACAAGATGTAAGGGCTCTAGTGGGGCTCATACCTTATAAGCGTATTGTTGGCACCACTCACATATTTCGACACCCTCAATGGACTTATGAAAAAGGGGTGGGACAAGAATAACTGGAATGAAGTATTTTATGGGCAGTGGTTATCCCTGAGTGATGATAACTACAATCCCCACTGTGGCAATCATTTAATACTTGCTTATATTTTTCATGAGTGAGGCACCCATGAAGGTTGGTGTCGATGCCCCATTGATAGAGGACATCTAATAGAATGAGGTAACAATGGGCCTCGTGGTATATGCACCTTTGGTCTTCACGAATAAGCTTAGGTTTGAACTTTTGAATTTAAAAAAAAAGGAGGATATCTTCATACCAAGGGTCATCCATTGGTACCAAGAACAAACCTTCATCGAGGAGAGCATCAATAATGGGGGATCCTTAGGTCTCTGCTGGGAGTTCAGTAATGAATTTAGATAGGATAAACATCATTTTTATTTTAGAGGAAGCAAACTATATATCAAATTTATAGTATAACTACCAATTGAAAATATTTATGGTTCATCATACAATGAGTGGGAAAATATCTCATTGGGTTGATAGTTGTTATTATGGTGGTGGTCTGAAGGATGATATAATACCAAAGATTTTTCACAAAATGTAATAGTTCTAAGGTAGTCTTATCTTTTGTATCATACATCAAGCTAGGCCCATATAGGTCCTTCTTGACATAAAAAATTATGTTCTCCTTGTTGTCATGTCAATCCTAGATTAATACCTCAATGATGACTACATCTGATACTGATAGGTATAGGGTATATTATTTATCGTGGTCAGCGAGCTAATTAGAGAGCCTTGCAATAATACATCTTTTAAAGATTAAAATCATTTTTGAGCCTCTTGATCACATTGAAGGGAATACCTTGACGAAGGATACACTAGAAGCCGTGCACACAAGTAGCATAATTAGGGTTAAAGTTCCATAAAAGCTTTCCCTTACCCTGCAAGTTTTGTAACTAATTTAATTTTTTTGGAGGATGCACTTCCTTAATGGCCTAGATTTTGAGAGGGTCAACTCTAATACCTTTCTAGGAAATAATGAATCCTAGTAGTCCTCTACTTTTAAGATAGAAGATGCAATTGAGAGGGTTCAAGCATAGGTTATATTGTCAAAATCTCTGAGAAACCAAGTGGAGATCCTCAAGATGGTTAGCATGCTTCTTGGATCGTATTATGAGGTCATCCGAACAGGAAAATTAGGATGATCCAAGTCATGGAAGATGTATTTCATGGCTCACTCAAAAGTGGCACCAATATTTTTAAGACTGAAAGGAATGACTTGTTATGCAAATGTGCCCCAAGGGGTTATGAAGGTATTTTTATACTGATCCATATGGTGAATCTAGATTTGGCTATACCGAGAGAAACTGTCCATGAAGGATAGGTCCTCATGATCATTGCAACCATCGATGACTTGGTTGATAAATGATGTAGGATAATTGTCTTTTAGACATTCTTTGTTCAAATCTCATATATAAGTACAAATGTTAATGGTGCCCTTTTTCATGATGGGTATAGGGTTAGAAACCCAGGAAGTGTAAGTGATAGGATAAATGAATACAACTTTTTGGAGTTTGTTAATTTCTTATTTGATTGTTTTTTCCTTAGATGGATGTAACTGATGTTATATCTATCAAATAGGATGTGCATCAGGCCATGTTTCAATATGATGTTCCACAATGGTTGGGATGATGCCTAGCATCCCAGAGTTATCCCATGCAAACATATCCATGTATTATTGGAACAAGGTTATGCATGAGGTTACCTCTTCTGGAGAGCATACTGCCCCCAGTGAGATATCTTCAGCTTTGCTAGGTTTGTTTGAAATATTTACCTTAATGGTAGGTGAAATATTTGACATGTTCCCTTCCTCAAATGCATCACGCACTGGGAAGAGATTTTAGAACCAATCTAACCTTCCTCGTGGTTGGAAGTCTTTTGATTTTATGGCACAGATATCATGGTTTGGTGCTTCAGTATGAACAAATTCTTTTTCAAGTAGAAAAAATTAGAGATGGTGCATGGCATCCCATGGAAATTCATGTTTCTTCATGGCCTTACGAATATCTTCATATGAGTGAGAAATATTATCTAAAGTTGAATTGGTTTGTGCAACACTATGAGGATGGATTTTTGGCCTAGCAGTGCTTGTTAATAAGTAAGAATATGATTTTGTTGTTGATACCATTGAACTAATAGATGTTGACAATGTGCAAATGTGATGGGTCTACACCATCGGTGATGTTATCACTGGTGTTGTAGGTTTAGCAGTCTCAACACCAAAAGATGATGAACAAACAACATGAATTATGGTTCCTACGGAAGAAGAAATGAATCATATGTGGTGTTGCATGTTGTCAACATTAGGTGGTGGTAGAATTTCCTTAATGGTGGATTGATAATGAGTGGGAGAAAGTTCTTGCAACCTTGCTGGTGTACAAGGAGAAAAATGTTCATCCTCGATAGGAGGTTGATGTTGAATCCTAAGCTACCTAAATGTTTCTAACATATGACATTTCTTGGTACTATGAGAGTTATTGGTGTAAATGTTGCATGCAAGACTAGTAGTAATAGTATAGATAGTGTGGGTGTGGGTATTTCTCGTAGTATGAGATGACAATGCATGGTTAACATAATGAGATGTGGAATTTTGGGATGATTTACGCCGATGGATCTCAATATTGGTGTGATGTGACTTCCTAGTGTGGGTTTGTCTCAACGTTATTCTTGCTACTTGAAAAAATGGAAGGTAGTGACGATTCTTTGTTTGATGTGCTTGAGAGAACATATGATAATGACAGTGTGAGATTCTCTCTTGCTTTGAGAGATAGTTTTGTTAGATGTGCACCAATAAGTGAAATACATCTATTATCTTTCCCAATTCCCAACATTGATTCACTAGGTGGTTAGGTCTATTGCATAGGTCCCACTTGAGGGGTGATTTTGACGTGGTGGCCTAAGGCCATTTTGCAAATTTTCCTTATCTAGATGGGTGATGGTGAGAGGGTACTTTTTGATGGGTGCCTAGGTGCAATGTCGGTGGTATTTTTCCTCAAACACACATAAGATAAACCTAGATGTTGCATCCTCTTTTAATATGGTGTGATACTATAATTCGATATCTGATTCAACTAAATGAGAGTTTTGAGTGATGAATCGATGCATGAAATCCAGCATAGCGTGAAATCGAGGAAGATGAGGGTAACCTCTTACATGATATTTTCCTACACAAATCTGGAATGTATAACATATGTGCCTATGTTTGTTTCTTTGGGAAACATAGTTAACTAGATACCACTAGTGGAATGCCTAGAATTCAAGACACTAGGTAATCAAATCATCCCTTTTAGCACGTAAGGAACATAACCAGGCATGAGACTCAAAATCTGTTTGCCTTCTTATATTATGGGGGATTGGATGAGAGGGGTATAAGCATGAAGCTTGTTCCTCTTACACATAAAGGATTATTTTGGATCCATCATTAATTAGTAGCATGACTGATACTAATGGAGCCTTAGTATTAGCTTGTATGATTTCACTTAATGCATCTCACTATGAAGGGATTTTAGGGAAATGATGAGTGTAATTACCATATTAAGTACATATAGAGCTTGCATGTTTGGTGCACAATTCCTTCTTATGTATTGATGTAACCTTTTATCCAATTGGTGGAGTTGGGGTGACTCACGCTTTTGAGGCATGCATAATAGTTTTTAACTCATCTAACTTGGGCCAGATGTTGGTAGGGTGCCCAACCACTTCACACCAAGAACATGGTGGAAGTTCCTGGGAGGACTTTGATGTTTCCACCTTTTTCCCTTTATTCTTATACATCTTACTAGCACACGTTGGTGTCAATGCAGGTGCTTCCTGATTTATGGTGGCCTCCTTCCTGATTTATGGTGGCCTCCTCAGGGGCTATACAAATGATGTCTCTCAAGGTGATACTTGAATTTTCTGACATGGCCTGAGGGTCTAGATGATCTGAAATGGATTTTTAGTCAATTCTATGCTAGTATCATATCCATATATAAAAAAGAAAATTCTTTGGTTTTCTTATCCAGAGAGAGTTTATCCATGAGCATGTAACTGTCAATTCATCTAACATGGTGAAATTTAGTGCTTTGCATGAACTTGAAAGCATGAATTTAAATGGATGAAAAATAGCATATAAAAACGTATCAAGCATGAATAACAGATCTCAATACACAATTTTTTGTTGAAGGAGTTCACCCCTCCCGAGCTACGTCTCCTTGGTCCAACTTCATAGTGTGGGCCTTTGTATTAGCTTAAATAATGCTCAAATTATTGTTACATGCATCTAATGCTCTTGAAACCTGTTCCAATGATTTTAAAACATTCAAATATATCTAAAATGACTATTTTTTTACTCAATTTGGTTACTAGCTACTCTAGGAATGGCCTCCAACACCTGGTGGTGTTCGGGTTCAAAAATATTCAAGTGAACAAAACCTCTTGTAGATGACCTCCTCTACCACTAAAACCTACTCCAATGAACTCCCCACATGCCAATTAGCCAAAAATGACTATTCATTTTCAAAATTCGGTTGAGAATTGAGTAATTTATGGCACAAACAGTTTTTCCTAGAAAACCTCCTCTAAATATGCAGAACTGCAATTAAGTCTGCCAAGTTTGGTGGAAGTTCCATATTTACTAGCTCCGCCATAAATTCCACCAACTTACTTATAGATTAATTAAAAGCTAAATTGATTAGTGGCACACTAATGTCACTTAATAGTTGGCCCCTAGCTCATGGTTCAGGCACTTGGTCGCATGGGGTGGGGGTTGGCACTGGGGGGCTTTCTTTTTACTAAACTTGTAGAAGCTCTAAATTTTTCATACGATGTCATTTTTTCGAACCGTTTGCATCATTGGAAAGCCAAAGATGAAATCTATCCATTAGTTTAGGTATATAGTAATTCTAAGCACTTTCAAGTTTTTAGTTAACATATTGATCCTTGATCATTCCTCCCCACTAGAAGCATTTTCGACCCCAAAATCTCTCTTGATCATTGATTATGTTGATGAGGGGACTATTCCCTCATCCTTCCAATATTTATCCATTGAAATTTTCCTATTTTCATCATTTCGATCTTTTCATAAAAAGTCAAATTTTACCTTGATTTGGACGACCATCTATTGTTGTCTTTGACACTTTCATGCTACAATATTTTTGAATTTGTAGAACAACAATATAATTTTGAAGAAAACATCTTGTTCCTACCTTGGTCAGCAATCAAAGGAAACTTGGAATCTTTCTCACCTTGCACTTTGTCTCTATGGCGATTTTTAGTTTCTTTTGCCTTGTACTTGAGTTGACTGTTTCCCAAGTTTCTTCGCCATTGTAATGTGCCTTTTGGAAACCAACAATGAACATTTGTTAAACCCATGCCTTCTTTGCCAAGCTTCTTTGTCCTCCTCTCTCTGACCTTTGCAACTTCTCGCACCAACACCTTGTTTTCAACACCGCTTAACACCAAGGCTAGCTACTGCAAATGTTTTTCACTTTCTTTCAAAGGCAACCTGTTATCATTTTGAAACAACCCATTACAAATATAAGCATCTTTATGAAAGGTATGATTCAAAACATCTCTTTGCTTGATCATCAATGTCAAGTTATGACTTGCATTTACTAGCCTCTTCATTTGTCCCGCATTAACTAAATAAATGTTTAGTTTCTTGCGATGATCTCTCACAATATACTTCACCCCATCTTTAAGAAAATGATATTTGTGCTCATATCCATGAAACAGTCTTTTCCTGTCATAGAAATATGGACTTCCCAAGGTAATTCTAGAAATGTCAAGTGGAACCACGTCTAACTCGACTTCATCAACAAAGTTTGCAATAATAGCAAATCTAAAAATGCATTTGCTTGAAACCTATAAATTGGCATCCTTAACTATCCAATCCAAAGGGTATGGTTTATGATATGGTACGATTTCAAGTTTAAGCTCTTTAACTAAGTCTTCTAAAATCAGGTTTGTTTGTGATTCACAATCGAAGAGTGCATTAATCTTGGTATGATTTGAGATTACTCTGATAGTGAACAACTCTTCCCTTTTGTCTTCATTTGCATTGTTATTGTGACTATTTTAGGAACTAGTAGCTTCAGCATGTTGACCTTTCAAACCCATAGATGTAATTTTCGTCTCATCTCCTCAATCTGGCCCTAAGTCTTTTTCAAATATTGCAACAGTTTTGCCCTTCTCTTTGGCTTTCAATCTATCTGGTTTTAATTCTGGATGAAGTTGCCAATAATGCTCTTCATCATGGCCAGTCTTTGAACAATTTTTGCATGTGAGTTTTTCCTTCTCTTTTTAATACTTGCATGCTTATTTCCCTTCGATTTTCCTTCCTTCTCTTTTACCTTACCCTCACTTTCACCTTTCTCCTCTATGCTTTTTTTCCCCTTGCCTCAATATGTGTATCTTTCACACATACTTCATCTAAGTTTCTTGGGTTAAACATAAGGATAGTGTGCTGCAAATACGAATGTGAATGTCCAATATATTTCAAGAGTGTGTCTTGTGGATTCAAGTTTATTCCTAATAACAAAGCCCTTTTTATAAACTTTTGTGTATAATCTTGGGATATTTTCCCTTTAAGCTACCTAAAATTCTGCCAACTCACGATGGATTTTTTCAGATAGGCTAAAGGATAAAACTGACTTTTAATTCGAGAAACAAATTCAACCCAAGAAATTGATATGTTACAATGGATTCGCATTTCCTCTTGAGTCTTTGCTTCCCACCAAACCAGTGTAGCACCTTCTAGCCTCAGTGAAGCCGACTAGTTCTTCATGTTGTCTTCTTGAAGGTTCTGAATTCTATAGTATATCTCCAACTATTGAATCCAATGTCCAACTTTTTTGCATTCACCTCTCCATTGTACATAGCCAGTTCAAATTCTATGTCCAGTTTTAGTAATGGAGTTTTTCCTTTTGGGGTTTTCAAATGCATATTGGTAGTGGTGCTTGTGGAAGATGATGTTGTGTGAGATAATGGAGATGATGAGGAAGATTATGAGGATGGTGGAGATGCAGGTGGATTTTCACCATTCCATTTGGTATCCTTCTTCTCATATTTTTTTTCCTCTGAGCTTCCTTCTCCATGTGGAGGTTTAGAAGTCTCTCCAACCATTTTAGTGTTCCTCTCTTCATAGAGGACTTTAACAATCTCAATCAAACTATAGAAAGCTTTCTTGAATTCTTCTGCTTCTGAAGAGGGACCTTCATGTTCTCTTTCTCTAGACATAATGGTTATGGATTCAAGCTCTGAAATTTGTACTGATTCTACCTCTTCAATCACTTCAGCCTCTTGTGTAATGTGTGCATCTTCTATCTCAACTGATGGAGATGGAACTTGAGGTGCTTCAGTTGTTGTATTTAGTGGCCCTTTCGGTGAGCATGGTGTTTTCTTAGCCTTGTTCCTTCTTGTCCTAATCTCAGGACTAGCTATCTGTATCTTACCTTCTCCTCTCTGCAACTTCAACCTTGTAATCATAACAACCATTGCAATTGTCAAACCCTTCAAGAAAATCACGAAAGCAACCTCACGAAATGATACCAACTTGATCTAAAATGGATTGCCAGTTAATGTTATGCTAGTATCATCTCCATATATAAAATTTGCTTTTCTTTGGATTTCTTATCCATAGAGAGTTTATCCATAAGTATGTGATTGTCGATTCATCTAACTTGGTGAAATTTAGTGTTTTTCAGGAACTTAAAAGCATGAATTTAAATGGCTAAATAGTAGCATATAAAAACATATCAATCATAAATAATAGAGCTAAATACATAGATTTTTGTTGAAGGAGTTCACCCCTTCGGGGCTACATCTCCTTGGTCCAACTTCATAATGTGGGCCTTTGTATTTGGTTCAATGATGCTAAAATTTATGTTACATGCATCCAGTGCTCTTGAAGACTATTTTTTAACTCAATTTGGTTACCAACTACTCTAGGAATAGCCTCCAACACCTGGTGGCCCTAGGCATAAAAAATATTCAAGTGAAAAAAACGCTTGTAGATTACATCTTCTACCTCTAAAACCTACTTGAATGAATTTACATCATGCCAATTAGACAAAAATGACTATTCAGTTTCGGAATTTGGTTGAGAATTGAGTAACTTATGGCTCAAACAGTTTTTCGTAGAAACCCTCCTCTATATCTGGAGAACTACCAGTTAAGTCTGCCAAGTTTGGTGGCGGTTCCAGATTTAGTGGCTCCGCGATATATTCTGCCAACTTAATTATGGATTAATTAAATGCGAAACTAATTATTTACACACTAATCCTACTTAACAGTGGGTGCCTAGCTCCTGGTTCAGGCAGATGGTCAAATGAGGCGGGGGCTGGCCTTGGGGGCTTTCTTTTTGCAAAACTTGCAGAAGCTATAACTTTTGCATATGATGTTAGTTTTTCAAACCGCTTATAGTGTTGGAAATTTGGAGATTAAATCTATATACTAGTTCAGGTATGAAGAAATTATGATCACTTTTAGTATTCTAGCTAAAATACTAATCCCTAATCACCAGACAATAGACCGATATCACGAGAGCCATGTTTGGCAACATAAGTGTTTCCATGACTTGGTGTGAGACAAAACAAGGTGTAGGGTATAATAATGGATTTTAGGTGATGGTATATGGTAGGAACATAGAATAATTAGTTGCACCACTCGTGGTGTTTGTAACTAGTTCTTGAATTAGTTGGGTGTTCGATGGACTCATAATACACATTGGAGCTCTTATGGTTGTTCGAACATCTTCCAAGAATAAAGGGAGTTCTTTAGGGTATGTACTAAGGAGGGTTGATGGTTTAAATTGTGCAGACTCGAACTCAGTGTAAGTTGTAACCAACTATGGAGAAGATCCCGTTATCACTATAAAAGGTTTTTAAAAATTTTGGCTAGCCTACATGGTTCCAAATTTTTTATGTTAAACATGGTCAAGCCATTTTTATGTCATAGGGTTAGAATCTCATTTCCATCATCAAATAAAGTTCAACAACCTTGTTTGGCCCGTTATGGATCTCATGTCACGTTTAAAGTTTCATGTGTCTGGTCATTTAAATCTTTTGAACGTGCTACAAAACTGTCTAGGCATTTTTGTAGTGAAAGTCCTGAAATTACACTAACTACACTACGAAATGAGGGATTCGTAGTTAGGTGCTTTCGTAGCGCAAAACCCTGAATTTACAGTGGATGCACTATGGAATCAAGGATTCGTGTTCAATCTTGTCTAATTGTCAAATCCACCAGAATTCACTAGATTTTCGTCATCAGGTGTCAGTCCATGAACCTTACCACTCACATGCAACCATTCATATCTATCATTAGATTTGTTAGGGGTCATTTGTCCATAGTCATTTCAAATTTCAAAAAAAGAAAGGATTAGTTTATCCTAGTCATATCCATGTTGATCTTGGTCATATTCATGCAAGAGACTCTTGCTGCTGTTCTTAAGTTTGAACTAAACAAACCCAGGGTGAGCAGAGACTAGAATTCTTCTGCAAGTTTCAAGTGAGGCAACTCTTCATCAAATTCAAGTGAGGAAGCTCTTTGTAAAATTCAAGCAAGGCAGCTCTTCAATTAAGCAAGGCTTTTTCTTCGAGGTTGTTCTATCTGCAGGGATTTCAAAGGAGAAATGTTGGAAGAAATAAAGAATCACAGGTTACGCCGATGTTTGAGAACTGAACCTGAAGGATTAGATGCTCTCAGAAAGGATAATACAGTGGAAGAAGCTTTCAAAAAAGTAGGTTGTTGGAGGTTTTGTGAGAAACTATAGGGAGGACATAGCCAAGTAATTAAGGAATTTTCTCTTAATTTGACAGGTTTACATACAAATATTGGGGTGTTAGAATTGCTAGTTTGTCCTGAAGTGATATCTTTAGTCACAGAAATTCCTAGAGGTTAGCAAAAGTGGTTTAAGAATTTCAAGTTTGAAATGGCACCCTGCAAGATATTCCTAAAGCTAGAGTTTGTAGACACAGATTTGACTAAAGCACTGCCAAGGGGTTATGTCAAATATTCATTTGGCAACTTACTCTCATGTATACAAAGGTATTTCACCTTTGAATGAATATACCACAAGGTGTATTTTTTCCATTTCAAACTCCTTTTGCATTTCACTGGCACAATATCTCTACATCTACCTTTCTTTCTGTTTCAGAGACTAGGCAAGATGTCTGATAAAATACAGTTGAAGAAAGAGGCATGTGAAACATCATTCTTCCATCATGGCTTAGTTAAATTAATGGTCTTGCATGAACTTCAAAATGTAGATGGAGAGTGGTCTTCATTTCTCCTTATGTATAGTTTTAGAGCTAAAACAGGACTTAGCCCTAGGGCTATCGAAACATCATCACCAGTGATTAATCACCATGCAGAAGAAAGGTCAAGCAAGTTTATTAAGCTGAAGGCCAAAAAACAAGTTTAGAAGCCAATGAATAGAACACCATTGGCTGTTCAAGTTACTGCTCAGTAGTCACAAAAGAAGAATGTTCAGATTAAGGAAGCAACACAAGAGGAGTCCATTGGTGAAACAATCTAGAGAAGGATAACTATAAGCCAAATAGCTAAAAAAAGGGGTAATATAGTGGTGACTAATGAAAGCCCATCCTCAAAGGGCAATTTTGATGATCTTCTCTAGGCAATTGACATTGAGGAGTCCCCTCTGGTCCAAGAAAACTTCATGGAATTATGTGAGAGCAAGTCAGAAAAAGATGAAATCCTCCAAAAAGTTACAGTTTGATGATCAGGTTTTAGAATTTGTTTTTAAGCCTAGAGGGCCCTGATCAATCCCATCAATAGGTATATTTTGAACACCATCTTGCCATCCTCTAGCATTAAAATTATCTTTTTCTCACATTAATTCACATTTTTTATTATAGTATGCTTAATAAGAAGAATAAAGGGTGTTTGTCATAGGATGTCACCTAATGTGGTTTAATTGTAGGAAAATAAGCATTTTTTATGAGTTTACTATGCAGGGGATTGATCACGACATCTAGGAGAGAATATTGGGGGATTTTTTTACCTCCTTAACTCCCTAAATTAGCTTGGGATCACAACATCCTCTCTTACCAGCTCGAATTCATTGGCAACCGAGTAGCTCCTAGTACAAGTGAAGCTCAAGAGGGACCAAATCCACCATTTTCGAGATCAAGCAGGGAATGGCTCATATTTTCAAGGGAGATGCTATCAGATACCCTTTTTTATATATAAAAAATATGAAATTCTCATTGGTATTCAAATTTTTTTATTCATCTATGTGTAGCTATTGAGCTTAGAGCTTGACATTGTCATTTTGAAATCTTATGTGATGTATGAAATTTTTACTTTCTGATAATGAGAAGTTGGTTATTAAGTTGCATTTAAGTTAGTTTCAAAGGGATGATACCCTTGGGTTTGGGCCGAACCCAAAGGCTTTAGTACCTCTCTTTTACCTGTGCTTTCTTATTGGTTCCAAGAATTTCATAAATTTCTTTCATTTCAGTAAAGGTTAAGCTATAAAAACCTGTGATTGTAAGATTTTGAAGGATTCGCAATCTGAGTTGAAAAATATTGTGTTTATAATTTCTTGGAAATAGATGAATGTTAGTTGATCTTCTTCACATTTTGATTCTATAAATTAGAAGTCAGTTCAATGATTAGAGTAGTGTTATGGCATAAAATATATGTTATCTAAATTCAACTCATATTTTGGATCATAGATTATATCACTTTGTTAATGATTAATGGATGTATGTGTGTGGTTTTTTGTAGGGCTATGTTGGTCTGCAAGGGAGGGAAGCTCTTCCACCTCCATTTTGGACTCATCTATATTCTCTTTTCCATCCCTCAATTCTGTCCCAAAACATTGTTTCCATAGTCACTCTATGTAGGATATTTAGGACACTGTGAGCATTCATCCTGGTGCAAGAAAAACATCTAAGAGATCCTCAACATGGCTAGGGGGACAAAACCAACCTTCCTTCACTCTCTCTAACCTCCATCCACCTCTTCATGCCCCCAAGACATAATATCCACCCAAAAAATTCTCTCAGAACCCCTCCTGTAGCATTACAGGCCCTCCTGTAAGAATACCAAACCTCTTGTAGCAACACCGCTAGCACTACTTTTCATCATATCTTTTGCTCCCCACTTCAACCTTAGCTCAATCAAGATGAATAATTACCGCAATTTGTGATTTGAAGATCAAAGGAAGATCCTATACCACTCCAATATTTCATTTTTTTAATTGCAAAACAAAGTGGACTTATTTTTCCTTTTTCAATCATAAGTATGATGCAAGTTAGGTTTTTGATTTTCAAGCAAGTGTGAGATAGGTAGATGATACATGCAATTGGGTTGCTAGTTTGATGAATTATGCAAGATAGAGTAGCTTTCTTTTTTAAATTAGGTTATCCATTTTCCTTTCATGAAATTATTATTTAGCATCTACAAGTTGAGCAAATGGCATTTCCACTTTCATAGCTAGAATCAGTTTTCAATTGTGCTTTCATAAACAAACTTTCGCTATCATTCAGTAGGAAGAATGGTGTTTGAACACTCTGATCTAATTTCATGACTAAGGGTGGCATGAGTAGAATCAAAGCTATTGTGCATATAAAATTTTCACCTCTAAGTTTGTATGAACCTTGGGTTGATAATTTGTGTTGAGGAGCCCTTGGGAGTTGCAACATTCTTGGTGCAATATGAGGGCTTGCCATTTTTTGGCATTGCTTCTGGGAAGGTGTATAAATAGGTGTTTTTTCTATGTGATAATTTTTTTTTTTGTTTTCCATTCATTTATAAAAAAGTGAAAAAAAAACATTTCATGCCTTTTAAGAATATGGATAATCAAAGAAAATTATTACCAAAAACCCCCACACCCTCAAGTAGTCAGCCTTCACTCTTCTTCGGTGACTGTGAACTTCCCCCTTTGATGGTGATTGTGAACTTCACTCATTGATTACAAGGGAGTTAGAATAGCCTCTAGGTAGAAACCTAAAAATTTTGAATAACCTATTGGGAAAAAGAAGAACCCACTTCATCTATCCAAACTATGGATAAAAGTAGGGACAATAAGGTTTTTTCCATTAGAGAAACCAATGTAGAGGCTAGAATGAAGAATCTAAGCCCTACTTCCCTTCCACACTTACATCATGGCTTAGCCTCTAAGGATCCTAGCACCTTCATGTTTGAATTTGTTGTTGTTTGTAGGACCTACAACTATGTGTCTGATGAGAAGAAGCTAAATTTGTTCCCCTCAACCCTTAAAGCTGTAGTCTTGCGGTGGTTTATGGGTTTCCCTTGGGTTAGCATCACTAGCTGGCCCCAAACGCAATAGGCCTTCAATAGCAAGTATAGGGACTATTGTAAGTCCAAATGATCCAGATTTAAACAAAAATGCAACAAATTACAGATATAACGATAAATACAAAGATGCAACAGAAACAATACTTAATTCCATTATTATCAAATACTGAAATATGCTTACAAACAGAGTGGAAATAAGACTAGCATAAGCGATGGTAGCTTATCTCTAAGAAGAGACGTGGTGGCTACATGCCTTTGAAATCTGTCTTGAGGCTCAAAGTCCTAATTATTATTGAGAAACAATGGAAAACCCTAAACATCCAAAAACCTAATCCTAGGAGATAAAGTGCCAAACTTGGGTAAATTGGTACATAAACTTCCTGGGGTCGTAACTTTGGCATTTGATTTCCATTTGACACACACAATACCTCGTTAGAAAGATATATCCGAGGGATACAACTTTTTAATGACCAACATCAGTTAATGACCCTTGTTGGTCCTAGTTTTCACAAAAGACGTCTTTTAGGGCCTCAAAACAGCTCCAGAAGTTCAGGATCTAAAAAACTGCCAGAAATAGTAAATTGTGCTACAAATAAGGAAACTAAAACACTGGAAGAAACAATGGTGGGGGTCCAAGTGGAATAGGTGGGTGTCCACCAATATACACCTGGATTGCTCCTCCCCCCTTCAGAAGAAATGGTCCCCATTGCATTGAGTTCCTCCATGAGATGACGAAAATTTTGCTAAACTTGGTCCTTGGTGAGCCACTTGCCCTGGTCAAGGAGTTGGCTTTCTTTAACACCTGGATATTGTAGGATAATTTGTTGTTTGGTGTTCGTAATATGTGTGTCCATGATCTGATCAGTTGTGGCTTGTTCAATGCAATCTAGATTTAACTCTATAGGTGTGAGTTGTTCTGCAATGTATGATGTTTCCAAAAATGGTGGGAAGCATGGTCAAAGGCAGTCCATATTGAAGACTAGGTGCAGAAAAAGGAAGGGGGGAATGCTGAGCTCAAATGGATGGTCTCCCATAGCCTTTTTAATGTTGTAAGCACCATATCAAAATGGTTTGAGTTTTTGATTGGCCACAGTAAGGCGTTGCTTCTGCAAATGCAACTAGACTTTGTCACCCACCTGAAACTTCTGTTGCACTCAATGTTGATCATGTCGTTGCTTGTACTTGGCATTTGATTTCTCCAAAATGTTATGGACCTACTGGAGGATATGTCAGATGTGCTTAATGAAGATGTTACCTTATCATCTTCAGACTGGACATGAGCTGAATTTGCCTGATTAGCTGTAAACGACATGGACAATTCAATGAGACATATTGGCTAGAATTCCAAGCCCACCTAAAAAGGGTTGTGGCCAGTGAAGCTATGGATATCTCAGTTATAGATGTGCTAGAAATAAGGGAGGATCTCATCACATGTGTGTGCATTCTTTGAGTTGTACATGCACAGAATGTGTATGATCATCCTACTGACAACCTCTTTCTAGCCATCAGTTTCGGGATGGAAACATGTTGACTTAGTGAGCTTCGTGTCTAGCATCAACCAAAGACTAGACCAAAATGTATTAAGGAACCTACTATCCTAATCTGAGATGACAGACTGTGGGATCCCAAAGTGTACCCACACTCATTCAAAGAAGAGTTTAGCAGTGGCTTCTACTGAGATATTCTTCTTGCAGGCTGCTATAATGGCCATCTTTGAGAATCTATTGACTACCACAAAAACATAGTCATTTCCATGCTTAGTAGAATGAAGGCCCGACATATAATACATGGAGATGGATTCCCAAGGTTGGCTAAGTGTAGGAAGTGGTGCACAGAGGCCTTGCTTTCTAATGGTCGGTTTGGCAATGGTGGAGGAAGTGTACGATTTGATGTACTTCCTGACATCCTATAAAAGATTCAGCCAATAGAAATACTTCTGCAGTACTGCCATAGTTTTCTCAACACCAAAATGCCTAGTGGCCTTATTGTAGTGCACTTCCCAAATCATATCGGCATGCTCACTTGAAGGAACACAAAGGTGTCCTAGGTGGAATAACAGGACATTTAAGAGGTGAAAATATGGAACTTGCTAACCCTCCAAAAGCATCTGGTATGTGTGGCTAAATTCTATATTGCTTTTGTAGATAAGTGGCCAATCAGAAGTCTCGGGCCAAAAATATTTGAGCATGGTGGTTAATGCCATGATTGGTGTTCGGCTGAGGAAGTCTGTAACATCATTGGTGCCACCCTTCTTATACTTAATATTCAAATGGAACTATTGCAAGTATGTTGACCACTTTTGATGGCGATCATTCTACAAATTCCCTTGCATCTATATGAACTACATGGGTCGGTGCTCTATGTGGATGACTATTCCCTTCCCCAAAATATAATTCTTCTATTATCAATAGGTCTTCACAATGGAATACATCTCTTTGTCATAAGTGTGATACTTCTGGACTATATCTGAAAGTGTCTCATTGTGATATGCCACTGGATTCCCTTGTTGAGTGAGGACTACCCAAATAGCATAGTTAGCGGCATGTGTCTCGATCTCAAATGGTTGTTACAAGTCTGGTAAAGTGAGCACTACTGTAGTGCAGAGGCGATGTTTAAAGTCTATGAATGTCTTCTATTGAGGTTCAGACCAAAATAATTTTTCTTTTTCTCTTCCCTTGGTGACTTAACTCAAGGGCCAAGTGATATGAGAAAATCCCAACATGAACCTGTGGTAGAAATTGGCAAGACCCAAAAATCTACGAAGCTCTGTCAGAGTGGTTGTGGCTAGCTAATCCCAAATGACATGGATCTTGGTTGGACCCACATGCACCCCCTGTTCATCAATAATGTATCCTAGATACTAAACCTGGGTCATGCCAAAAGTGAATTTCTCAAAATTGCCACACAACTTGTGTTGCCGCAGTGTTTGGAGAACTTGTCAGATGTGGTGGAGGTGCTTTTGCCAAATCTAGCAAAAGCTCGGTATGTCATCCAAGTATACCACTAAAAACTAGTTGGTGAATGGACACAATATGTCATCCATCATACTCATGAAGGTTGTAGGAGCATTCATGAACATGAAAGGCATAACTAACCATTCGAAAATGCTCTCCTTTTCTTTGAAGACAGTATTCCACACATCAGAGGGTTTGATTCGTACCTGATGATATCTAGAGTTCAAGTCAATATTCCTGAAATATTTTTCCCCTTGAGTTTGTCTATAATGTAATCAATCCATAAGATCGGGTACCTATTCTGAATAGTGATCTTGTTTAGCACCCTATAGTTAATGCAGAGTCTCCAAGTCCCATCCTTCTTCTTTACCAACACGATCGAGCTCTCGCGGGGTGATGAACTTGGTCGAATGTGACCTTTCTACAACAACTCCTGAATCTGCCTGTGGATTTCTTCATTCTCTAGGACAAAGTGTTGATAGATTGGTCCATTTGGTAACATCACACCTGGGGTCAGATCGATGGAGTGTCTGACTTGATAGTGCAGAGGAACCCCTCCGGAGGAGGTGAAGATGTCCTTGTACTCCTCTACAACTTTGTCCATCTATTGTTATCGTGCGTAGGGTCCCTATCTAGAGGTCGTGACCATAGTCTTCTTCTTTCATTGAGGGTGTATCATCAGGAAAACAAATTTCCTGGTATTGCAAATGAGCTTACTGCACTATTTTGCAGTAACTAAAGAGATGGAAGTAGTAGGTGCTACTTCCAGTATCCTGTACAACTTATTTCCCAATGTAACAGTAACAGTGCAAAGCCTTGACTCATACACATCATTTCACTTCCATAAGTATGGTTAGCATAATAATACATCATAAACATCAAGGGGAGCAACATCACATAATACCTCATCCGTGAAGAGCTTGATGTTGTATGGGAGGCGACACTACTGGCTCACGCAAAGATCCCATCCTTGTTGAAGACACCTGATGGTGTATGGTTCTGGGTGTGTTTTAGTTTGTAAGCCCCATTTCTTTATGACCTTTGCCAAATTGAGGTTGTTTTCACTCCCACTATCAATAATAAACTATAGTGGGGAGGACTTTACCCACATCTCGGAGTGGAAGAGGCATCCCTCCTCCTCTATATCTTGAGGTTCCTCCTTCTGGATCTTCATGGTGGAAATGATGGTGTTGGGCTCTGCATCAATAATCTACCTCCCTTTGTCATTCCCCTTATCAGGTTCTAACCTAAAGTCAGAACATGCATCTAATTCTGAAGCCTTCAGCTTGCCCAACATTGACTGCTTGCCCCGACACTGACTTGTGTTGTGAGTTGAGATCTTATCAAACTCATGCAACTTTCCTATCTCCTTCTTTGGCTTTAAGTTGTTGTTATTTGCTTGTAGATTTGGCAAGTTTTCCTGGGCCAGCTTGCCTTGGCTTTGTCCTTTGTTCTGTGATTTGGGGGTGCCTATCCCTTGCTTTAGATTCATAGATCCAAACTCTCACTTATTCTATTTAAAATTTTGCTCTATCTTAACAGTGTATCGGTATGTTGTGCCATGCGAGGAGATGTCCAGGAACTCCATCTCGTCATGGATGTACCTATGTAGTCAGCCACGATACTTGAGTACCAAATATTTCTTAGAATCCTTGATACCCAACTTCGTGCAAAGGGTATGAAACACATTGGTAGACTCTAGCACATATTGGTCACATCATTGTCCACTTTATGTATTTATCCTCATAGCTTCGAACGGGGTAGTACTGCTCCTTGATGACATCCCAAAATGAATTCTAAGTGGGTGCGGTTGAGAAATGTGAGGTCATACTTCATCCTTCTACTCATAGTAGGTTTCTCACCAGTAGGGAAAATGTTAAGAACCCCCCCAAAATTTATAAGTATAATAAATGGGCGAATCTCCATGGTATAGGGAAAATGGAAGGCGATTTTATCAATAATATAATATGTATATATAATGTTTTGGCAAATCTCTCATGAGGCATGGTGAATATTTTAATCAATTATAAAATCTTGTAAGATATTGGTATTACCATGGGTTATCATAAACTTGGGGCTTAAGAATTACTATTAGTAATTTATAAAAATTAATAAAATGAATAATTGATTTTTATTTTATTTTTTATTTTAACCAAGCTAAAATGTTTAACATACATTAAATTACAACATCCATTTT
>APFE030807480.1:0-40869 GCA_000404065.3 Pinus taeda
TTTTTAATTAACATAGTGTTAATTGCAATTTTTCTCATAATCTATGAAATATATTCAACTAATCAAGGGAATTTTGGTTCACTTTAACTTTAAGTTATTCAAAATTGATGGCACACTCTTCTTTTGAAAATAAAATATAAGTTGTGCTAGATACTTTGAAAGAATTTGATGGCACACTCTTCTTTTGAAAATAAAATATAAGTTGTGCTAGATACTTTGAAAGAATTTAGGTATTCCTTTCCTGTCTTGAAAAGTTGGGATTCTTATAAAACTTACCTTTATCTCGAGAAAATCAAAAGGGAAAATCAAAAGGTATATATTTTAATTTTTTGAGTTGTAACATATATAAATAAATAACTATATATACTCAAAATCAAATCGTGCATGTTTCAAAGTACGAAGTTTATTTTTCTAATTTAGCTTTAAAAAAATAAATCATGAGAAGTAAAGTCCAAATTCTGAGTGTGTGAAGGTTAAGAGTTCCATTCTCTTGGCTTCTGGTTCTGGTTAGGATAATTATTCTTAAAATAAGTGTCTTCTCTTTCATTATTCTTCATGTTTTCTACAACGAATATTTTGGGAAATTTAAATGTTATTTTCGGATTTCATTCTAACCATAGACCTGCGCATGCCCAAATATGAAAATTACTTTCCATAAACCTGTGCATGCCCAAATCTGAAAATTACTTTCCATATCCCTGAGCATGCCCAAATTTGAAAATTATGGAGCAAGGCAAAACGTGGTTGCATCTATTGAGATTGCAGTTTGGTTTTGGTGTCCACGCGTGTGTGTATATATATATAATCTGAAAATTACTTTCCATATCCCTGAGCATGCCCAAATTTGAAAATTATGGAGCAAGGCAAAACGTGGTTGCATCTATTGAGATTGCAGTTTGGTTTTGGTGTCCACGCGTGTGTGTATATATATATATAGTATATATATTATATATAGATATATATTAATTATATATATTTTGAATCTTATACAACCATGGACCAGTGAAGTCTTAAATACAAATGCCTCTTAAGGTAACACGGAAACCAATTTTGTATTTTCTATGTATTAAGAACTGGTTAAATTTACAAAAAAAATGAAATGCTCAGTAAACTGGCTCCATAGACATGCAAATTCATTCTATAAATGTTGATAGACATGCAAAAAAGAGGTATTGGCTTTCTAAAAGAGTGGAGTGAGTTAGACGCTTTACACATTAAAATGGTTTTATAGTTATGTCTTTATTGTGATAATATTGTCCCACTTGCAATATTTATGAAAAGGTAAGAAAAACACATGTATAACATGGAATTATTAAATTATTTTAATAAAATAATTCATGGATTTTATCTTTACTTGAGAAAGTCTCATCATTTAACTATTTACTATCCAGTGTTTATGCGTGGTTATTTTTCTTTTACCTAATAAGTTAAAGCTTCGCTAGTCACACTCACTTAAGCCTACAATTTTGAGATTGTTATGGTAAGTTCGCTTTGAAATTCATGATTATTACTGCAAGCTCCTGCCAAGATTCCAATATTTAGCTTGGAATTGCTTTTCACCTGTTTTCGGAGTAAGGCTAAAATATTGAAATGAGACTCAGTTTTGAATTATTTTCCTATATTTCTCGATTTAAGGCTATAATTATTGAAATTATGACGAAAAATTAAGCGTGAAGATTTATCTTGGAATTCCTTATTCTCTTCTTTACTTAAAAGTTAAAATTTTGAAGTAATCACTGCAAATCCTCCTTGAGGTTAAGCTTGTATTCTTCTCATTTATGGATTAGAAGTTAAATCTGAACAAGTTCAGGCAAATTGCCACTCGCTAATTTCAAAGAAATAATTGAAAACCTTAAAATGTACTTCGTATTATCAAATTTATTCTTAGATGCAAACAAATTGAAAAACTGCTTTAATGCTTAGACATGACTTATGAGTTGACTATTTGTTAAAATTAACATAAATATCTATAATTATATTTAAAGGATTTTATTATGGCATAGAGATGATTTTTTTAATAACATTTAGCAACATGGTTCAAGTTTTAACATTAATATATATTAACAAAGATTGAAGTTTTAGGATTGATATATTGATTATAGGATAAGTAACTAGGTTAGTTTGTAGGAAGCTATAATTTATTTTATGTTCTTTTGTTTATTTTATTGAAAAAATTTTTTATATTTTATTATTTATTAGAAAATGTATAATTATATTCTTATAATTTGTACTTATTTTTTTTAAAATAAATATTATATTTATAATTTATATTAGTATTATATAAAATAAAATTAGGTAAGGAAATAGAGGATTTTTGATGATTAGTAAGATCACATGTTCAAACATATAAGCTGCCACTGCCAAACCTAATCGGCTAACTATTAAGAAAGTGTCATGCGCTTTTGAGAACAATCTATGTCAGGTGTTTATCTTCCCCTTTTCCCATTTGGTTGTTTTATATTAGTCTTTGCTGCTTGAGATGATGATTGGTTTTATAACTATGGTTCTCATAACTTAAATTTTTAATTTTCGATTTTATAGAAGTGCATTTCTCTCAAAAGAATGAGAATGCAATCTCTTTTTGTGATGCAACGAATGAACGGTAGATAGTTATGTTTCTGGATAGCACAATATATAGAACTCCTTTTAGATTACGGAACTGAAAATATTTATATAAAATTATTTTGATTAAAATACATCAATACATAAGATAGATGACGACAAATGGCTAAAACTGCCACATCCTACTCTCTTTTTCCGATTCTGATAGTGATAGTTTAATGGGTTAATATCAATTTATACTTAGCATAACATTTCTATATAAATGATAATCTTGTTTATGCATTTAGAATCAGCCAATGTGAGCAATAACAACCCAGCTACATAATATTTAATGTGTGCTTTTATCCTTAATACTTATGGCTGCCAATCATTCTAACTCTGTTTATTCAAGTGATTCTACCATTTTCTATTGTTTTACGCGTATAATCTTGCATATGTGTCTGGTCAAACTTGCATATAGTAAATATGGTCAGTTTTGTTTGCTATTTAAAAGAGTTTTCTGGCAATCTCATACAAAGAAGGAGCCAACATTGAGGAACGAAACGAATGAGAAAAAAATATTGATGAACCTTGGGACCTCTGTTGCCGAATACGAAGCCAATCAATTAACTTTCATGAGGCGACACGATGCATAATGTGAAATGCTGATTGGGGGTTGGGTTTCTGTACACGCAAGCAATTTTATGTCTTATCTAGGAAATCATTATGGCTAAAATGTATTTTAATTTAAGGGTTTTGATATGGTGTTGCCTTCACGGGTGCACTTTCAAGTTGGTCATCTTATTAATAAAAGGATTTTATTTTTTTTGGGGGGGAGGGATAACCTTCCCAGTCATCCGATCCGGTTCTGAGTCGGGGCAGTTTCTCTTCTTATTATGGTGTGGAATATTTCTTTGATGGTTTGATTTCTTAAATTCCCTTAGAGTAATTATTTAATAGCCATAAGAATCTCAAGATACACTTGCTTAAACAGATACTTAAAAAAAAAAACACACAAAATTTCAATTTATTTGTAAAAATCATGAATCTACAGAACTAATATTGGTGATGAATAAATTTTCTTTCAAAATTCAAGTACCTTCTTAGCACAATAATGTTACCAATATTCTTAAGCTTTAGTTATTCGAATTTGGATTATGCATTGACAAAATTCTCGAAGATTTATTCTGACATCATTATTACCTTCTAACTCATGTTTTCCATGGTTTTATACTACAAAATTGTGATTGTTGATAATTTATGGCAATTTATGGTTTAAGTATTGTGATTATTGATAATTTATAATAAAATATATCTTATTAAATTCATAAACTCTGATAATAACTTATTAACTTCATTATTATTAGACTCCGATAATAATTAATATTGAGTATGTTGGTTCTTATTTTATGGGATGAATCTTGATATTGAGTTACAATAGTATTTCTCGTACAAGATCTCTATATCAATCATTTATTTTACAATTCATCAACTTTCTTTTCATTACATTTTGATAACTGATTTGGCTTTGGTAGACTAATATACTTGTTAAACTAGCTACTTGTTTCTTTAAAATCATTACGAAAGTCTAATATTAAATTATGGAAGTGAGACTTGAAATTCCAGGGGTACGACCATTTATTTTGGAAGATCAACTGAAAATGTTTGGCTAGTATAAATTTGGTGCACTCATTAGTTCCTTATTAGTTTTCTCATACATCATTATAGACATCAGATTCTTTGGTTCTCTGCTCTCATTAGAATCCCATTACATGGTAAAACCACTATCTCATTTTCTTGAGTTGTTTGTGCTTGCATTCTCTTATCATTTTCTAAACGCTATCTCATAAAAAGAAAAGTGTTATAATCAACTACAATAGTACTCTCTCCATTACAACCATATAGTAAAGCGAAATTCTAAATGAGTCACCTAATTAAAGGTATATAGTTTGTTATGACTCATCGATTCATTAAGCTATCTCATAAAAAGAAAAGTGTTATAATCAACTATAACGGTTCTCTCCATTACAACCATATAACAAAGCGAAATTGTAAATGAGTCACCTAATTAAAGGTATATAGTTTGTTATGACTCATCGATTCACTGGAAAAGTATACAATCTTGTAATCTTGGATGGTGATAATCTACCCATAATTGACAATGTATAATTCTCTGAAAGATTGCACTATTGATATGGTATGCTGGCATGTTTTTTGTAACAAATCTTTAATGTTGGTCTATCTACTCACCACCAGTTCATTTTACAACACAGTTACATAGCACTTGAAGTATTTGGATAATTGAAGTTGAAATTTGTCACCAATTAAAGTGCTCTAAAATAGTGAAATTTGTTCCAATTCACAATGGGTAAACTCTGATATCTTATTACCTTTAGATGATCATTGTTCACTAGCATCTCTTCATTATTTTACTATTCAATGTTGATCATACTATTCATTAATTGGGTTGGGTTTTTGTTCTCATTGTCCTTTAGCGATAATAGTTGCTTGGCATTTCTTTGTTCTATTATTGCAAGAACAACAACTCTCTCAATATGATCTTCTAATAAATTTCATTTTGCATTACAATTGCCATTTAGATTACAAGTATATGCTCATTTACTATTTATATCATTTGTATATTAAACATCATCAAGCTACCATTGAAGTCCCTTTCATTCTTGAGTGAATCAGTTGGGTTTGAAATATATATTATATATAATAAACCACATGATGGTATATTTTAGTCTCAGAGGCAAATCGTATCAATTTTGATTTTAGTTCAGATGTTGAGTATAATGTTACACGAGGTTTCGTAATTCAAGGTTAAATGCATATAGTGGATAAAGTTGTCTATGGAGAAATGGAAAGGAGAAACTAATTTTTTTTAAAAGGACAATAATTAATGATACTTCATGTGATTATGACCAACTTGGATCAGATGTTTAAGGTGGTAGAGAAGAAGTATCACAACAGGGGTAAGAAATTAGTAAGAATAAACAACCTATTTTAGAACATAATGGAAGAGTTTGGTATAATCTTAACTTGGTACTCTATAAGGTCTATCTAAAGATGATGCACATAAAGAAGAAAATATTTTTGGATGAAATACTAATTGTTAAATAAGTCAACATGGGTCAACAAATCCTCATGCGAGAAAATTAAGCATGATATAAAATTAAATCATGATGAAATAGTATTTGTATGCAATTGCATATAGCAGTATTGGAATCAATAAGCCAAAGGGTAAATGGATGTAAAATCAAGGGATTCTAATTCTGGGATAGATGATTTAAATAATGATGGTATCACTAGTAATATCTTAAACAATGAAATTCACCAGAATTTCCTTGGGGAAGATGACGACAGATTAAGACTCAAGATGATGACGCTCATGTAAAATTTAATGATATACTTAGATGATTATACCGTTGGTGTAAATGATCAACTACCTAGTAGAAAGAAGTCAAAATGATTATTGAAAAGTAATTGACAACTTGATGAAAACATATTGACGATGTTTCATGATATCATGGTAGGAAGATAATGATGTACATATGGTTCTTATAGTGATAATGTATCCATATGATAATAGCAATATGCATAGGCATTATGACGTTATGTCAAAGTATATTGACATATTCATTTACTATGTGATAATAGGTATTTAATGTTCAATACTCATGATGGACATGATATGCATAACATGGCATAGGAATTATGACGCTATAATATGAGGATTATTGACATGTGGTTCATTTATGTGAAGTCATGATATGTCTTAGATATAATTGTGTTGATGGTATAACTGAAGCATACAATAGTTTTGTACAAATCTATGACATGCATGAGCATGCAGTTCCTTATTATTCATAATATTATGATTAACAAAGATGAACATTCTCATCATGACATGCAAGACTTGGCATGTGGATTATTTCCTATGATACTATGATGGTATGGTTAATGCATTGGATGCATGTTGAGATGTGATGATTCACAGGACTCCACAAATGGGCCGAGAGGGATTGGTTTATTTTGATGATCTCGTGCGAGCCCATACGCACGAGGGAGAATAAGTAACACCATATGGGCTAGGGACAAAACTCAATCAACACTACATATGCCAGTGGTTCCTTTGTCTTGAGTATAGCTCTTGATAGATAGCTCTTGAAGAGCTATAGGACCATCTTGAGGAGGCCAAGTGCCTGATGTTCTAGGCCAGGTGCCTGTTATTGGATTGGGATGCCGAAGTCTGGAAGGGATGTAAAGGACTTCGATGCATGGGGTTGTGCACCTTAGTAGTTGTGGAGGGAGTGGGCCAGCCTTGCGAGATGCCCGGTGTCATTGAGTACCAGACTGGATGCCTGCCTTGGGGCAGATGAGGTCTGAGTCAGGCACAAGCCTTGGGGCCAACCTTGGACTAGGATACAGACTGGGTCAGGCTTATGCCTAGCGTCGAAAGTGGGAAAAAGGATAAATATTCCTTAATATTTCCCAGGGTGTTGGAGACTTTCGATGCCTAATGGTTATACTAGTGCAGCAGAGGGTGTTGGCAACATAAAGTAAATAAAATAACAAATAATAAAAAGAATAAATAATAAATAATCCAACTTAACTTCGAGATGAAGTTCATTAAAGTGGGAGAGTATGTAATATCCCTCCCATTAATAAAAATAATAAATAATATAAAATAATGATTAATAATATTAATTTAATAATATAAATAATTATATAATAAAAGAAATCACTTTTAAATATAAAAATAATAAATTATCAATGTTAATAATAATGATATTAAATATATACAGAAAATAAATAAAATAATAATATACTAAACTCTAATAAGAATAATAGAAATAAAACAGAAAACTTAAAAAGAAGAAAATAAAACAAGAAAGTTAAAAATCAAAAGAAAAATAGAGAAATAAAACAAGAAAGCTAAAAATCAAAAGAAAGTTTCATGTAGATAAATGGAGTGTGTGCATGTGGTTCTTCTTCCAATGTTTATTCTATTTAATAGATGGTGAGGAAGATGAGAGGCATTCCTGCATTTCATCATTCCGAGATTCTATCTTACATTCTCTTTGGAGAATGATATTTTAAGACTTAGAAGTCACTGGCAGTAGTACGTTGATTGAAGGCTCGGGGGTGTCTAGTTGTAGCAAACCATTGCACAATTGAGCCTACGGTTGGGCGGAGAGTCATCCCCAAAACCTTGTTGTCAACTCGCAGACATCGATCATAGGTAATATAGGTATGTACTTATTTGTTGATTCTGATTTTAATTAAGAAATTAATTTTATATTTACTTTGCGTTGTTACAATATATATATAAATATATAATATATAATTATATATATAATTATGTAAACATTGGATAGAGATTTTTAATTTGTCAATAGTATAATTGGTATCAATGACTACCCAATGCATAAACTAAAATAAATATTATTAAAATACAAATAAAATATTTTAGAATAAAATCAATTTTAACAACATAATAGGCAAAATTTAAGATGAAAAGTTTATTTGAACATAAAAAAAACTGGTAATCTCATTGTCCCTAATATTACAATAATAAATTTTGAGAATATTTTAGAAAATATACAATTTATAATGATTCATATAAATTTATAATTCTGACCATTTTAATATGGAGATCTATTAATTTAAGAAAAATAGAATTATAATTTGCTTTTTAAAAAAATGAAAAATATCATTATTATTATTAAAAAAATGAAAAATTAACTCACTTAGTGTAAAATTTTTCTTAATAAAAGTTATTTTAGAAAATCAACTATTTTATTCCAAAAAAAAAAAGGACTATTTTGGAAAATCAACTATTTTATTCCCAACAAAATGTAATTCTAAAAAGACTTGTTGAAGTTCCACCTTTGCCAAGAGCCTGTATAACATTAATGTGCATTCCTGAATTTGTAAATTTGTTTGGGTAACATAACTTAGAACCATCTCACCCAAATGATTGGCTGCCTTTTGTGGCCGCTTCTCAGAGCACACCAGTTATATGCTTCTTGTACACTTCAACAATTGGAGACCAATGCTTGAGCTGCATTTGGTTGTCTAGAATATCAACGGGATGTCGCAAATTTTGTTCTTTGCAAGGCTTGTTCACCAAAGTATTAAAAATAATCCTGCTAGATGATTGGTGCTTATCATTTCGCTCCAAAGATCCATGGCTTCTAAATATCGTAGATTTTGTTCTTTGCAAGGTCTTGGTCACCAAAGTATTAAAAATGATCCCGCTAGACGATTGGTGCTTATCATTTCGCTCCAAAGATCCATGGCCTCTAAATATCTCCTGCCTTTACAGGGACTCTCCTGCCTTTACAGGGACCTTGCATGAGAGTAGTGTTAGTGAACTTATTTGGGTAACTTCTTTGGTCACCATTTGATGGAGAAGGTTCACTGCATCATCCAGCTAGCCTGCCATGCAAAGACCATGAATAATGTACCTGCTATTATTGACAACATCAAGAGCAGAGCCACCCTTACTCTCCTCTCAGAAACCTCTCTAAAAACCCTAAATGCTCCATCCAATGTCTTGGGGTTGGCCTTGATCAGAAAATTGTAGGTCGATACATCGGGCTTAATGCCAATTGTATTCATATGGGCATAGGACTTATGGGCCAACTTTTGGCGATTTTCGTTGGAGAAAATACCAAAGATGGTTGTGTAAGACTGCTAGGTGGGTTTGCATTGGAAGCCTTTATTTCTACGAAAGGTTCTCTATTTTCCAGGGCTAGGGCAACCTGCTTTTCTGTGCTGCATTAAGCTTTTCTGGAAAATCGACACTGAGACTGTCATGCCTTTATTTCTATGAAAGTTTCTCTATTTTTCCAGGACTAGAGCAACCTGATTTTCTGCCTTGCGTTAGGGTTTTCTAGAAAATCGATACTGAGACTGTCATGCCTAGGTTCTCTATTTTTCCAGGGCAACGGCAACCTGGTTTTCTGCGCTGCGTCATTAGGGCTTTCTGGAAAATCGATACTGAGACTGTCATGCCTAGGTTCTCTATTTTTCCAGGGCAAGGGCGACCTGGTTTTTTGCGCTGCGACATTAGGGTTTTCTGGAAAATCGATACTGAGACTGTCATGCCTAGGTTCTCTATTTTTGTAGGGCAACGACAACCTGGTTTTCTGCGTTGCATCAGGGTTTTCTAGAAAATCCATACTGAGATTGTCATGCCTTTATTTCTATGGAGGGTTCTCTATTTTCCAAGGCAAGGGCAACCTGCTTTTCTGCGTTGCGTTGGGGTTTCCTGAGACTGTCATGCTCCTGAGATCAACTGGGAAAGTCGATACTGAGACTGTCATGCCTTTATTTCTACAGAAGATTCTCTATTTTCCAGGGCAAGGGAAACAACCTGCTTTTCTGTGTTTCGTTAGGGTTTTCTGAGACTGTCATGCTACTGAGATCAACTGGTAAAAAGTTTTATACGAAAATGGATTTTGAACCCAACGCGAATCGAACACGCAACCTTCTGATCTGGACTCGCACGCGCTACCATTGCGCCACGGATCCATCGCTTCCATACTTTACTGCGATATCAATCCCCTTGATGCTACAAGTTATACACTGACCAAGGAATACTTTCATCCCTCCGTGTTACATAAGTCGTTCCATAACCCCATGTAAAACCATACGCTATTGGAGATGCAGGGTACTGAACCCCGTACCTCTCGCACGCAAAGTAAGCGCTCTACCGTTTGAGCTACAATTTTTTCGGTTCCATTCGATATAATTCTTGACCATCTTCAATTTGTATTATGTATTACAGAGCGATGGAATTTGACGTATTATGTATTACTTACCAAGAGCGATGGAATTTGATGGGCAAATTGCTCACGGTGATTTGACATTCGTCAAATACAGTTAAATGTTCGTCAAATACAGTTAAATTTTTTTCATAACTGTCAATATTTTAGTTAAAATGACTAAATTAGGTGTTAGACTTGCCTAGACTGTCAGATTCAACAGGTGATTCAGATTTCAAAACCCTACCCTGCTTACCAACCATGATAATAATTTTGTTTATTGTTATTATTATAAAAATTGAAGTTTTGGTGATTTGAATTGTATTGAGTATTTTCTTCTAGATTTATCACATTCCAATTTTTGTGCTTATTATTAGCCAAGTATAATGGTTCATATTTAGGACAAATAATTGATGAAAAATCGCTTAAGCCAAAAGAATAAATTGGAGAGGAACCATAAGGGATCAACATAATATATCAAGTTTGTATTAATTCAATAAAACATAATTTGTTAATTTAATATTAAATAAAAATGAATGTCACTAACAAGGCACTAGCATAGATCCATCTTAACTTAGAGTTACCAAACCGCCAAAGGAATCAAATTTATTGAGATTTACACCATGAAAGCTTTAAAATTGACACTTAGTAGATTTGAGCTAAGATGGTTTTATGTGGACTATATATATATATATATAATGCCTTGTGTCAACTCCTTGTTGAGCATAAACGAATTCCACATCTCTTTCATTTCGAGCAACACACTAATAAAATGTTTTAAGCATAAGAAAAATTATATTTTTAATTGCTTTATACATATTTGACATTGAAATATTTGTAAATAGAGTCCCCCCTCATATTTAGAATTAGAAAACATCTCTCTATTTCTCTTTGTGTGTGTGCTTATTTTTTTTTGGTATTATCATTATCATAAAATACAACATGTCAATTCCATATTAAGCATTGAAATTGGACATTGGAATATTTTATTTATGGTCAACCTTAAAATACATTTTTTCTTCTTCTCTCTATATAGGTATGTATGAAGATGGATATGAAGTCGTGGCATAGAAGAGCTACAAGAGGGGTTTTGTTTTGTTTTTTTTTTGTTTTTTGTTTTTTCTTTTTTCATCTAGGATGCACTCTTTCTTCGCGTTGATTGGGCCTCCCAATTAGCAAACCAAGACCTATCTCTTTGATATTGCAAGGGTCCTTGGTCCTTCCCCCTTCACCATCTAGCATGTCCCTTTAGGATTGATCCTCTCATATGCAAAAAGTGTTTCTTTGTCCTTATCCTAGTGGAAAGCAATCTGATGGATCTAGTACGAGGATAATTTTGTTCATGGCCATACTTTTTGGCGGCAGAATGAATACCTGCCCCATGTGTCTAGTGTTGAATGGTTTTTCAGACCCTTTTATGTCTTTTGCAATCGTGACAAGTGGTGTTTTGCATGATAGTGGCCCAAGCTTTTTTCTCTCTTACCCTGTGCCCTTGCTCCCTTTCACTCTTCTTATTTCCCCTTCTTCCCTGTCTACTCCTTGTTCAAACACAATTTTTCCTCCCCCTTCCTGTGAACCCTTGCCCCCCTCTGCGTCGGTCTGCTCAATGTCATCGCACATAAGGGGTCAGTGCACATGTAAGAGAAGTGATGGAGTGTGCCTCACTATGGACATGGACGTTGAAGTGGCCAAGATTATGGATTTCTAGGGTAAAACTTTGATTGGATGATTTGGGATTAAGTCATGCTTAGTGTTGTCTTTGAGGAATTGGGTATCATCGGCATGGAAACCACTCGTAGAGTGCGTCTACACTTTCTATGTTCTAGAAAGAGGTTAGATCACCTTCAATTTTCAGCCAAAGGACAAATGTTTGTGCATCTCTTGTCAAAATTAGAGATGAGGTGAGCCTGACTTTTTCTCAAGCCTTAGTTTTTTGCCTTTGATCTGCTCAGGGAGTTTATGGAAGAGCTTAGGGTTTAGGAAATTCTACCTATTCTACCTCTTCATTTCTAGAGTCTAGATTTTTTTTAAGTTGTAAGGGATAAAATGGGCTCTTTTGCAGATGTGGAAGAAGGTTGGCTCCTGAAGGAGGAGCATGGTTTGGCTTGGATTTAGGTGGATTTTGTCTCAAAGGAATTCTGGTCACATAAGTGGAAATATCCATGGGTGATGTGGTGTGGGTTCAAAAAGTGAATTATTGGAAAATCCCTCTTAAGTTTCACTAATGACATGAGGTAGGGAAAAAAAAGTACCCTAGTTGCAGTCTCTCAGTCCAACTTGATCCCTCTTTCAGCGACATAAAGAAGGCCCATACATCATTTCTTTTGGCTTTGGTTCAAACATGCATAATGCTTAAGAGGAAGCAAAGTTTAAAATCAAGAAAGGAAAATAAGCCTCCTTAGCTAGGGCCCTTAGAGCATCCATAACCCTTTACCTTGGGGCCTCATGATATTCCTTTCCTTTAATGCTAGGGGAAATGGGGGTGTGTACAAAATCATTCCCCTCAAAATATTGCTGGAGTCCAAAAACCTAGACATAATTGTGATCTAAGAAACTATGTGCTCATGCCTCAAAGCATGAAATATTCTTGTGGGTATGTTAAAGAATTGGTCTTTCTACCATGTTGACTGAGATGGTTTCCTTGGGGGCTTGATCACAGGCTAGAGCCGCAGCTGTAAGTTGCCCTCTTCTTCTTCTTTTCCATCTTCACTTTTGGTTAATATGTCTTTCAAAAATATTCAATTTCCTAATTCTCTTTTAAATATTTATGGCCCTTATGCTAACCAAGAATTATATTGCAAAGACTTAGCTACTATGGGAGCCTTTGCAGATCCACACACTATTGTTGGAGGTAATTTGAATTTACGTTGGGTCTTTGGGAAGTCTATGGGCCTAGCCCCCGCCTAGACTCTCTCCAACTATTCTTCTCATATTTTCTTATCAAAACTCATTTAGTGGATTTGGAGCCTTTGAAGATTTCTCCTGTGTGGATGAATGGAAAATCAGGTGGAAGAAAAGTCTTTAAGTGGTTGGATAAATTCCTAGTTTTAGAGCCTCTTTTGTCCTTGGATTTCTATTTTATATCCTTAGTGGAAGTTTACATGGTTTTAGGTCATAGGATGATTCTTCTACAATTTTCATTTAATCATGGGTTCAAGGACATACCCGTCCATTTCAATCCATCATAGATGGATGTGGAAGAGTATCATTCCTTGGTAGCTCATCATTGAAGTATTTTAAATTCCTTTGTTTCTTCTTCCTTTATGGATTAATTTGAAAAAAAAAATAGTCTTTTTCAAACAAGCTTTAAGGTCCTAGGAAAAAGGAATATTATGGAAAAAGGAAGGAAATATTGTCCAAAGTTGAAGAGCAGATCATTGATGTGTTCCCTATATTGGACTCAAATGCTATCTCGACTGAGGATTTGGATTATATAAAAACCCTAGAAGAAAATATTGAAAATACTGAGAGTGGGGTTGAACCAATATTTCTTAGAAATTAGCATTTTATTAATCATTTTGAGAGCGTCAGTTAATCTTTAATAATATTATTATTATTTAGTATCAAAGAGTAAAACAAGTAAATAACACCATACAACAATGTAGAAAGATAGAAACAATAGACATAAGATTTTAGGTGGAAAATCCCCTCTGGGTCAAAAACCATCAAACACTTCTTAGTAATTATATTCTCCTCTTTTAAAAGAAAATAATTACATAAAATTTTCAGCTCCAATTGAAGGAGGCTCTAACCTTCTAGTTTACAGGCACAAACTTGAAGGACACACCAGCGCCCTGGTTTACAGACACTAACCTGAAGGACACACCAACATCATGTGTTTTATCAACACCCACTGAAAGGAAACATTGATGCCATACCGTAGGCGCCGACCTGCCCTAGCACCACCCTGCCTCCCTGAAGTGTTCTAAGGCACCAACCTAAAGGTGACTCCAATCACCTGCCTTGCACCACCCTACCACCTTTAAGAGTCAACAAATGACATTTCACAATTTTCACATTGGATCCCCCTTTGCACTAAATCAATATAAGAATGTTGTAATGAATATAATGATGCTCTGTATACTCTATCAAATCCTTGTAACCACTGCCAAATCAAGCCATTAATCAATTGCACATCAAATCTTGTTTATCAATGTTATCACATCAACTTTCAACTAACCAAGCTAACCACTGCTCAAACTACTACTAATGACCAATGCACATCACTGCTCAAATTGATCACTACATATCACTCTTGAAACTAACCACTGACCATTGCATTGCATTGCTCACAAATGAATAATCGTTTGAGAGTTCATAAAGCTAGCTACCAAACATCATTGTACCAAACTTCTTGTACTGCTACAAGTTCCGAACACAAGTGCCTAATATCGACACAATCCAAGATGCCTCAAGCCATCCCTATGACCTACTCTCATTGTTCTCAAACACTACCCAAGTAGGGCTACCAGTATATGTCTTTTCACTACAACTGTTGATCACAAGTCATACATTGTTGTTCATGTCTTATGTCAATAATATGTATAACAAAGTGATATTGTCCTCAAATACCTATTGCCCTGTAAGGTCGCCATTATGTGATTTACAACTAAGACATTACAACCTTTAGGTCCAGTCAAAAGGAATCATTTCATTATAGCCATTGGAATGACCTATATCTTTGTTTAACTTATTGCCATGATCTGATTCTTCATCTTTTCCTAATGATGAACCACACTAGTTTGTTCGAAATGCGTTGACAAATGAATTTTGATGTGATTATCACCAAAAAAAATTCTCAAAAATTATATCAGGTCACTGTGTGAATTCAATTATTGATCATTCAAAAAATTGTTGTCCATCTAAGATCATTGTAGATGCACATTATCATAGATAATTCATAAGATGCAAATTTATGTCTTATTTTTGAATCAACCATCAATTATATGTTCGGTTACTGTATGTCCATTCCTTCTCGAGTATGTTTGTATATATGTCAATAAGCCATTGTTAACATGTCAAGATTGTCAAAGCTATTGTAGAGTGTTACTAGTCAAAATTCATCATGTATAAGTGATGTTGTGTGTCAAGCCAATAACTATATATGAGACATAAGTACTCACTGTCAATTTAGTATCAATATTGTCACCAACTACCACTATCAATTAAAATTATGTCTATGTTCAACACTTCTTACATAGGTATGAAACCTAGGATTTATGGATATTCCCATAAGAGTTCTGGGGTCCTAACACTCTTTAAGGATGACTTCAAGATTCAGTTTTGTTATCAATTCAAGGATCTCATCAATTCACGATTAAGTCTATTTATAGGCGAAGTCACTAAGATGTTTCACTTGTGTGTCATACGTTACTGCCATTGTAATATCATTCACTATTGTCAAACTTAGTTATTATGTAGGTGAGAAGGTCATCATATACTATTATTATGTAGATGATAGGTCAATCATTGTGTTAATGCATTTGATCTTTGAAGTTCACCAATACATAATGAGATTGCGGTGAGAATTGTTGTCACATATTAACAACTATAGGTGAACAAACTTCCTATACTTTGCTTCTTAGTTTGTTGAGTACCTTTAGTTCTCAAGAGGGTACTGCAAACTTTACTCAAAGAAGGATTAAACAACCTTTATACTTCAAATCCAAGGTCTTCCAAATTTAATTCTCCCTAAAATAGGGTTTACATACTTTTGAATTGTTTCATATAATGTAGGACATCATACTTGTATGAAAACACTCTATTATTCAAAAGGAAATCCTAAAGCCTAAATGCTCAGATTATATTCCTGAAAAAAATGTGCCCTAGACCAGACTTTAATTACACTTATTCTTACAAGCCTATACTTAAATGAGCCCCAAAAGCCAAGGAGAAAATATCGTAGAATAATAAAAAGAGATATGAATGCTTTTTGGCTCTTTAAAAGGCCCAAAAACTATGCTCAAGGGCTACCCAACGAAATGATTGGTGTGTTTAGTGAGTGAGGCTGAAATAATGAGGGCTTCTTAATGCCCTAGCAGAGTCTCAAAGGCATCAGAGATGAGCACTAAATTTTTCTTTCCTGTAGGTTAAATGCTCAAGGAAGGTTGAGGATGCTTTGAGTGTTGAAGCTAGGAAAAAACATAGAATATGTATGTTCATAAGAACCACATGAATGAAAGGTCTAGTATTCAAAGAGGATAATTATTCTTGGCAGTTGAGTGCACAAAAAAAATGCTCAGAATGGATTCTAAGACACAAGGTTCATCTACCCAATAACTTCACTTTTCCTACAATCAAATGTAGCCTTAAAAAAACAAAAAAAATAATACTCCTTACCTTAGATATCTTTCTCCATAGGAAGTCTTAATCGTTCTATTTTCCTTACAAATCCTAAGATATTTCTAAGATAGGCCGAAACGTTTAGAGCATTATCTTCTGAATATATGTTGAGTTTTAATGTGATTTGGGAGAGGATTAAGTTTCCTTTATAGACTTGGATAGGGGTTCCTAGAAGTTAACAGTTGGAGGAAGGGAGGGGTTCCATGAGTGTTAATCTTTTTATTTTTTTTAATTGAGATATATATGCCTTACGGTCTAAGATATGAAGTTTTATGGCCTTAAGAAAGACATATATATGTTTATTCACTATTTAAATGGTTAAGTGCACTTGCTAAGGGTGAAGGATAATATAATCCCTTATAATAAATCCATTAATAATAGTAATTAACCTTATGTTAGTTACTTAATAACCATTAAAAAATGAATGTGTGCTATAACACCATCCCATGAGGTTTTATCCTATCATCTAGGTTCCCCAACTTCAACCTTGAATATCTCTCAAATCATGAAGAACTATATGGCCTGCCAGATACCACTGGAAACATATTTTCAAGGAAAATCCAATGACATGGATCTCCAAACCAAACTCAATGATTTTCCATTTCAACAACCCTTAACAAGGTTTGGGCATGTACTCAGTATTGAGAGCCCAAACCCTAGGACCTGGGTTTTCAACCATCCAACAAGAGAGCTTCCAACTTGATTTAATCTAGATAATTATAAGAAGCATTCATTAACCATTTGACATCAATGACTGGTGTTTTAGTCAATGTCAAACCCAGTCAAACTCCTGGAGTTGACATCAATTACAACACCATCCAACAATATCCCCCTTTGTTATTGATGGCAACACACATACTCCTTCTGCGAGTACAACTCCCCCTAACTCCATGCTTCCATCTCCGTCTCGTGATTTTATTCTCTTTCATGATTTATCTCCCCCTTTGACATCAATGGAAAAGGGTGATTCCTCCTAACAATCTACCTACTTCCCGTGGACCCGCAATTTTTTTTTGCTCCCCATGAGGAGAATCCTTCCTTTGTCTTCCTGCAAATTACTTTTCTACTTTGAATCTTTTGTCTCAATATTTGTTGCAATGAACTGTCTCCCTTTGTCATAATGTACTTCATACAGCTTGCCTTTGTTTAATGTGGATCAACCTTTCTTGGGATTTTGCAATTTTGTGCTACTAACTTGCTAGTAATGTGGATGACTCCTTTGAGTTTTTCCAAAATTGATTGATGTGGACCTGTAATCCTTTAACTGTTCTTCTTCCCTTGAACTTGTTATGGACTTGACACATCTGAATTGATGTTGTTATTTTGTCCATGCTTCCTATCTGTCAATTATGGGCACATGTATTCCACAAAACCGAGAAAGCGTTTTGGGAAATTCCACCCAGAAACAATTTTATTAAAATAATTAATTATTTTTAATGGGACCTGTTGACCACTGGAATGGCACCTGATGATTATATGAAGACTCCAGGCCCAAGGATGGACTAATGGACACTTGTACCATCAGATATCATCATTCAATAAAGTTTTTAAACTTTTCTATCTTCTCATCATCTTTCTTGTAACCAAATTCCACACTCTGGGAGGAATTGTAATAAGTGATACTAGTAATGATGAGTTTTTGAGTTTGTAACAGGCCTAGGATGTCGGGACTCGATCCGCAAATGAGTACACCTTGGAGTGTTTTTTTTTGGTTAATTATTCCTTCTTTTTCAGAGGCGGATAATTTTCTGGGTTTTTTCACTTACTTTTTACCCCAAAGTCGGGGTGACGGTTTGAAGGTTGAGCCCCTAACATATATTAGTGTCTAGTGTCGATGTATATTACCATAGTAGATCACATAAAAAATTTCGTGGAATTTGGTTAGGTCTAGGTAGTTATTTTTTAAATTTTTAGATTTTTCGCATTGCGGAAATTGCTAATAAAATTATACTTGTAATGTGTTAAGTGATGTCTAGAGAAGTCATGTGGGGTATGAGTAATGAAATTTTCACCTCTCACCCTCAACTTTCTACTATGACACACTTTGATGGGTTAAAAATGTGTTTTGAACCCTCAAAACCCACTTTTCCGAAGTTTAGTGGGAAATCTGGCAATTAACTAAGCCAGAAATTAAATAAATGGAGAAAAATAAATATCCACACATGCTAAATGTTGTGGAAATGAGGTGGAAAATTATGGGGGAGTTAAAGTGAAGTCCCAAGGTTATGTGGACTCCTAAAATCAAGTAAATGACATGTGCTCAAATAAAATCGAATTTCTGGCATTAAAGGAGAAAGGTGCTTACTTGGAAATTCGAATTTGTGAAGTTAATGCACATTTGGGAGGATTTGGGAAAATATTTGGTGGAGATTTTTGTGGGAAATTGTCCCCACATGGGTTACCACCCATATACACTTGCCATTCCATCATAAAATTCGAATTTGGCACATAAGGGAAGAAGAAAATGATGTTCACTTGCTAGAATTCGATTTTTATGCTTGGTATGGAGCTCCATTCAACAAATTCGAATCTCTTTGGGATTGTCACCTCATGCCACTTGTTTAATCACTTCTACATTGAGATTGATTCCCATAGTTCTATGTAATAGAGCCTTTAGTTCTCATTTGTATGATCTTGTTACTAGCTATTGTGCTTGCAGAAGTGTTGATGCCTTATACACTTTTAAAAATATCAATAAAGACTTTAGGGTTTAATTCATGAGGTGTTCCTCCTTTTCGAGTGTGATGAATTATTGATCATTGGTATAATTCCTTTTACTCATGCTTTGATCTAATTTGTTTCCATATGCTCTTGTCGATTTGTTAATGCAGAGATACCTTGCATTGACATTTGATTTAGAAGTATGCTCTAGGTATAGAATGCTCTAGTTGGTTTGAAATAAATCTCTAGAGTTTCTTATCATTGTTTATTTCTAAATAGATATGGAACTCATTTTTTATTGAAGTTTTGTTAAGGGAAAATTTTGTTGGGATCACAGAATCAAGAGTGAGGGGAAGTCTTTGGAGAGACCAACCCACTCTTGATACATTTTTAGAGGAGCTCTCATTTGTTCTTTGAGCCTTCATAGTCTTATCTTACAAAGTGGTTTTGCAGGGGTTTTGGCACATAGATTGTACACATGTCGAGCACTTCTAAATGTAAATCTCTTTTAAAAAATTATTATACTTCATTTATTTCATTTTCTATCTAAGAGCTTGAAGATGGCTAAGCAAAGATGAGAGTTTACTCCCACTTTTTAGCTTAGCCTTTTGTAAATTATAATTGTACATATCCATTTTATCTTATTGATTTTTTCACTAATACTTAACTTATTTTGCAATCATTGTTTGGATTGTTTGTTAACTCTTGTGTGGGATATTTTGAAGAGAAACCTCCTGCAACATCTAACAAGTGTTTGCGAGGCCTTTGGCAAATGTTGGGGGTTCGATTTCCAAGGATTCTGTGAGCCCTTTTGAAGCTTATTTTGGCCAAGTCAGGTTCACTAGAGGGCTTCCCATTTTGCTCTCTAAGCTGTGGGAATTTGGAGAAAGCTCACATCTTGTTTCCCTTGCATAAGTTCTGTGAGATCTTGTCTCTACTTTCTCAGGAAAGGAGGTCTAGTGTCCAAGTTTCAAGCAATTATTGTGAAGACTCTCCTTGAATTTTAGTTAAGGACTTTGAAGGGCCCTCTTCTCATTGTAATATTAATAAAAGATCTAATTTGCATGTGGGAGCTTGGGATTTCCCCCATGGTATCCTATCTCCCCATTTAGAGGGAGGCTTCTCTTTGGTGGATTGACATTTGCATGGTTTAAGCTTTCATACTTCATTCACTTAAATGCATGCTTTAATTGGGAATTAACACAACCTCACTATTACATTTCATTAAGTTAAATTTTGTTACAATTTCATTTGAGCTTTGCATTCTGTATCTCATTGTTGCTTGAAGCTACAAGCTTACACTTTACTTTGGGAAATTCATCCTTACATGAAATAATTTTATATTCTTAACAAACTTTGATTCATTTCCATTTACCTTGGTAAATTGTTTCATGAGCGCTTGAATACATGCTTCAATTTTATGCTACATTGTTATCTTGAATATTGGAGAATTTATTGTCATTGTCTATTTGAAACAAATTTTACTTTCAAGAAAATTACTTGTATCATTTTAATTCATTGTTGAGACAAATGCAACACTTGTAAGTTAATTTTATTCCTCCAATTGAAGTTATAATTGCAACTTATGTTGAACAATATTTCATTTTCAAGCAATGCAAATCAATCTCTTTGAAGCATTTGCATGTAGCATTATTTTATTTTGGGGAAAAAACTTACATGCATTTCATTTAGGCATTTTAGCATAGGAAAGCCCCAAGCCTCATTAAAATTTTACCTCCAACATAAGTTGGTTGAAGTAGACATCTTAGGGATCCTCTACTCCTCTATTGGCTCCTCACTGTGAGATCCATATCTTTGGGCGAGGGTGAGGTCTGAGGAATCAAGACTTAAATTTTAATTTTGTTGTAGACATAATTAATTAAATTAACCAAGAGCACTTTCCATTACATTTACTTTACTTGTCTCTTGATGGTTTGATTTTTCATATGCAAAGTCTATTCCAAAAGCAAGTATTAATCCTTTCAAACAAGTGCTTTATTTCCATGCTTCAAGTCTAATTGCATATTGATGTCTTGGTTTAGCACTTCCTTTCTTTTACATTTCCAAGTTAATTACTATTTTTTGGGTTTTGACAAGATATGTTTCACATGTTTTGATTTATAAAGTTGATTATCTCAAAAGCATTTTGTATCTTACATATCTTGTGCTAAAAATTCTTTTTTACATTTAAGGGTTACTTTGCTTCTTCTTTTGAAAGCATTGCATTTTACTTTGAGCAAATATATCATTCAATTGATGAGCAAATTCCTTATAAGGCACTGGTTTTATGGTTTTTGTCACATTAATGGTTGAAATTGTTATTTCAAGTAGCTCACTTCATATTTTCTCATAAATCCTTAAAAGTAATCCACTTTCACTATAACACTCTCCTAGAAACTCACATATTTTAACTTAACGTTTCATTAGGGACCATCCCCCTTAGCTAACCTGGGAGATAGCTCAAACGGAGAGAGTTGGGATTAGTGTGACAACCCCTTCTTTGATTTCCCTGCCACCAATCACACTTTGTGGGGTTGAAGGCTTTTCTCACTAACCTGTATGTAGGTGTAGGTGGCAGGGTCAACAAGACCCTAAGTCTAAACTTAGGAAAATAAAATAGTTAATGGGTATTAATCTAACTGTGGGTGTAACTTCTAGAATAAGACGAGGATCAATAAGAAATGATATTAGCCATTTATTAGCTTCTAATTTGGGCCTTTGAATGTCAACAAGAAGATTATTTAAGGAGCCTTGAGAATCGTTTAGAGAGACACACAGAGGGGGTTCAGAAGTTCGATTTTTTGGAGCAAAGAAGCTGCAGGGATAATTTCAATAGTGAGCTTTTGCAGTGAGGGGGAAGGATAGTTTGGTTGGAGAATATTCTCTTGAACCAAGGATATGCAGCAGAGAGGCAGAGAGACACCAGAAGGAGGTAGTGTAGGACCCAGGAGGGGATGATGCTGTGAGCCAGAAGGGCTCACGCAGAGGCGATGCCTTCCCAAGAAAAAGTATGAAAATTTGTTGGGGTTTGACGTTTGAGCAAGGAGGGTTGATGTCAGATCTTAGAGAGAGAAAATCGACACAACGTAGAGCTGACGAGGAGCCCACACAAGGGAAACATAGAAATAGTAGGGGACACGTTGGTTTAGTTGTCGAATCAGTCGAGACTTGCTGGGTAGAGTGAGGTAATCTCACAAATTTCTTCTGCCAGTTGTATTTCTCTGTAATTGGATTGCTGGAAGGGCATCCAGAACTTGTATTTAGAAAACTACTACATAATAATAAAACCCTCAAATCTGATACCCTAGTTTTCCAGCATTGGGTTTTTCCGAGGACATTTGTCCAAAAGCAACTGTGTCATTTGTGTTTATCTTTCTCTATTGTTCAGTTTCTTGTTTCGACATATTATTTAAATGGTGTAGGCTACAGTGTATGTATTTTGATGTTTGATGTAGGAAATTGCAAATAACTTGTTCATGTAAATCTAACAACTAGAAGAAATATCATCAGTGTTGTAGTAGGAATTCCCGGGTTTAAGGAATTTTCACAAGAACATATTGTAGCTAGACCACCCACGTTGTACACAATCTCTAATGAAATGACACCAAATATCTATGTTTCGACCTATCATGAAACATTGGATTGTCATAGAGCTTGATGCAACTCTGATTGTCATAGTAGACTCTGGTCGCCTCCATCCTCTACTGAACAAGCTTACTAGTAGCTTCCAAAGCCATGTAGCTTCGCATGTAGTTGTGCTTGTTGCCATGTACTATTTTTCTACAGAGCTCAAAGCTACTAAATTTTGCTTCCTGCTACACCATGAAACCATCCCTAATCCAATGTTGAAGCAGTACCCGGAGGTACTTTTCCTGTCTACTGAACTGCCTGCCCAATCTGCATCTATGAAACCACATAGTCTGACATCACCCCCTTGGGTATATCTCAACCCATACTAGACTTTCCACTACCTAATGTAACCTCTTTGGCTCTACTATGAACTTACTGAGAGTATTGATTGCGAATCAAATATTTGGCCTAGTGTTGACCAGAGACATGAGATGCCCAATAAGTTGTCTATACAAGATGGGGTCGACATCCTTGTCATCTGATTAATCTATCTTCTTCCAGTTGGTGATCATGGGCGTAGACGTGGGTCTACAATCCTGAATTCTGAACCTATTCAAAATATATGTAGCGTATCTTCTTTGCCCAAGGAAGATCTCCCCATCCTTCTACCACACTTCCAATCCCAGGAAATAGTGCATCAACCCTAGGTCCTTCATATCAAACTCTGTTTCCAGCTTCCTCTTGCAATCCTCTATGGGCCCTGATGATCATATTAGAAAAATATCATCCACATACAAAACTAGGATGAGTGGCTCACCCTCTACCATAAAATAGTAAAGGTTGGGATTTGTGTCACTCTTGACAAATTCCATCTACTATAAGTAGCTATCAATCCAACCATATTATGCCCTGGGAGCCTACTTGAGTTCGTACAGAGCTTTCTTTAGTCTGCACACATGAGTGCGCCTTTCATGAGTCTCGAAACCCTTTAGTTGTTCTATGTACACCTCTTCCTCTATCACCTCATTCAAGAAAGTTGTCTTGATGTACATTTGGTGAATCTGTCATCCCATTTGAGCTGCTAAGGATATAACTGACAGGATAGAGGTATATATGGAAACTTGGGTGAAGGTCTCCTCGTAATCTATCCCTTCTTTCATGCATACGCCTTTCCCACGAACCTTTCCTTGTACTTTTCCACACTACCATCTGCAACATACTTGATCTTTTAGATCCATCTAGAACTTACAACTGGCCTGTCTTCAAGCCTTGGCACAACCTCCCAAACTTCATTTGTCATGATAGGGATATACTCTTCTACCATGGCATCTACCCACACTTGATGTTGTGTGGCCTCCTAAAATTTGGAAGGTTCTGCAACCTGAGCCACCAATGCTTAGTACATGTTAGGTTGTTTGTACTATCTTTTGTTCGTCCTAGGAGTTCCAATAAGCTCCTTTGCATCTATCAATGTCTGACGAACCTCTCTGCTGGTTCGTCCATTAGTGATTGGAGGTTCAACCAACTCCTTGTCATCCCACCTCTACTACTCCGTCTGCTCAGAACTCCCCTGATCTCCTGCACTTGAGGAAATACTGGTATAGTCACTGTACTCGATCCCTATGATTGTTCTCCTATTGGTCCCACTAGTTGCCCTTGTTTCTAGACCAAAGGAACTTTTGCTGACTAATTCTAATCACCTGCAAGCATCTCACAAGACCTCCTAAAAGCTTCATTCTCCATGAACTTCACGTCTCATCTCACTACAGTCTTCCTACTACTAGGAATGTAGATCCTCTATGCCTTTGAGGTGTTGATATACCCAACGAGAAACCCCTTCTCTGCAGTCTTATCCAATTTGGTATGCTTTTCATTTGGCACATGGTAATAAGCAATGCTACCAAAGATCCTGAAGTGACTAACTTCTGGCTTCTTCCTTGTGAAGACCCCTTCTGGCATTTTTTGGAACCCCTATAACTGTTTCCTTGAGCATCTTGAGTGCTCCATGGTGTAGATGTCCCATTCTCCTACGCCATAAATCATTCAGATCCTTCCCACCACTATTGTCACTGCCTATCACTACCATTGGAGAGTCGAGTTGCAACTTGTACAATATTTTGTGATCCGAACTTAAACAGGTACGCAACAACTTACATATATAATCATAAACACAGATATGTAGCAGAAAAAACATTTCATTTCATTAATAGAAAAATATTGAACTATGCTTACAAACATAATGGAAATAAGATAGCTCGGGCGATGGTAGCTTATCTCTAAGAAGAGATGTGGCAGCTACATGCCTCTGAACTATGTTACAATGAGGCTCAAGGGCGTATTTATTATTGGAAAACATGAAAAAATCCTAAACAACCAAAACCCTAACCCTAGGAGATGTAACACCAAGAGTTTGTGGGCCTCGTTGGGGTTAGTTTGGCAGCCAATTTCTTGGGGTCGTAACTTGGTCATATTATCTCCGTTTGGCGCATACGACACCTTGTTGGAAAGGTCTCGTCGAATACTACAGGTTTCACTGCAAGCCTATGCCTATGGCTATGGGCCTGTTGTGGACCCAAAAAAATGGCGTTTATGGGTCAAAACGGCTTCAGAATTTCAGGACCCGACAAACTTCTAACAATAGTAAATGCTGAAATGAACAAGGAAACAAATGAAACTGACTTGGGTGTCTAGGTGGAATAGGCGGGTGGCCACCAATATCCACTTGGATCATTCCTCCCCCCTTAGGAAGCAATGGTCTCCATTGTGTGCAGAGCCTCCATGAGGTGAGGAAATTTGTGTTGAACCTGGTCCCTTGTGAACCACTTGCCTTGGTGAAGGAGTTGGCCTACATTGACAACTGGATATAACTGTATCCTCTATTGGCGAGTGTTCTTGATCAATGTGTCCATGATCTAATCAGTTGTGGCATGTTCCATGCAATGTGGCTTGAGCTCTTTTGGTGTGATTTGTTCTACAATGTTAGATGTGTCCAACAATGGTAGAAAGTATGGTCGAAGGTGATCTACATTGAACAGTGGGTGTAGACCATGGGATGTTGAGCTCAAAGGCATTGTCACCGATAGATTTGGGGGTGGTGTATGGCCCATATCGGAGCTAGTGAAGCTTGCGGTGGGGTCCAACAAGGCGCTCCTTCTGCAAATGTAGCCAACCTTTGTTGCCCACCTGGAACTTGTGTGACACTCGATGTTGATCATGGCGTTGCTTGTACTTAGCATTGGCTATGTCCAATATATCACAGACCTATTGGCGGATGTGTTGAATGTGCTTAATGAAGTTGTTAGCCCTTTCAGCTTCGAACTGAACGTGAGCCTAATCTACCTGAGTGACTGCAAATGGTATGGCCACATCAATGGGGCATAATGGTTGAAATCCCAGCCCTACCTAAAAGGGGTTGTGGCCTATTGAGTTGTGGAGAGCTCTGTTGTAATTGTGTTGGACATAGGGGATACTTTCATCCCACCTGCATGGATGCTTCGAGTTGTACATGCACAAAATATGTACGATCATCCTGTTGACAACCTCTATTTCACCATCAGTTTGGGGATGTAAAGTCATGGACTTAGTAAGTTTTGTATCCAACATCGACCAGAGACTTGACCAAAATGCACTCAGGAATCCGTTATCCCGATCTGAGACAATGGCCTATGGTATCCCAAAGTGTACCCATACTCGCTCAAAGAAGAGCTTAGCAGTGACCTCTGCTATGATACTCTTCTTCTAGGCCGCCATGATGGCCATCTTAAGAATCTGTTGACAACTAGGAAAATGCAATCATTGTTGTGCTTAGTAGAAGGAAGGCCTGACATGTAATCCATGGAGACAGATTCCCAAGGTCAACTAGGAGTAGTTAGAGGAGTATATAGGCCTTGCTTCTTAATGGTTGGTTTGGCAATGGTGCAGGTGGTGCAGAATGTAATGTACTTCTCAACATCTTGACAAAGTTTCAGCCAATAAAAATACTTCTGCAATACCGCCACCATTTTCTCTACTTCAAAATGTCTAACGACCCAACTATAGTGCTTCTCCCAAATCATCTTAGCACGCTCACTTGAATGAACACAGATGTGTCTTAGGTGGCATAACAGTGCATCCTGAAGGTGAAAATTTGGAACTTGCTTCCCTTCCAAGACTGTCTGGTATATGTTGCCGAATTTGGATTGTTCTTGTAAATATGCGGCCACCCCGATGTCTCGTGCCCACCGGAGTCGAGCACATTGATTAACGCCATGATCGATGGTCGGCTAAGGCAATCAATGACATTATTGGTGCTGCCCTTCTTATACTTAATGTTCAAATGGAACTGTTGCAGATAGGTGGACCATTTCTGATGTTGATCATTCTACAACTTCCCTTATGTCTGTATGAACTATAGAGGTTGGTGGTCTGTGTGGATGACCGTTTCCTTCCCTAGAACGTAATTCTTCCATTGACGGCATGCTTGCACAATGGAATACATTTCTTTGTTTTAAGTGGGGTACTTCAGACTGTGTCTGAAAGTGTCTCATTGTTGTAAACCACTAGATGTCCATGCTGAGTAAGAATCACACCAATAGCATAGTCAAAGGCATCTGTCTCAATCTCAAATGGTTGTTGCAAGTCTGGTAATGTGAGCACTGGTGCAGAATAGAGGTGATTCTTCAACTCGGAGAACGCTTTTTGTTGGGTTTCTGACAAAAAAAACTTTGTTTTCGTTCTGCCCTTGGTGAATTGACTTAAAGGCCAAGTGATATGAGAGAACCCCAACACGAACCTACAGTAGAAATTGGTAAGACCCAAAAAGATGCAGAGCTTTGTTAGAGTGGTTGGCGTTGGCCAAGCCCGAATGACTTGCATCTTGGATGGGTCCACATGTACACCCTTCTCATCAATGATGTATCCCAAATATTGAACCTGGGTCAGGCCAAAGGTGCATTTCTCCAAGTTAGCACACAACTTGTGTTGTCGTAGGGTTTGAAGGACCTATCGAATATGGTGGAGGTGCTCTTTCCAACTTTGGCTGAAGATCAAGATGTCATCTAAATACATCACCACGAATGCATTGGTGAAGGATCGCAAGATGTTGTCTATCAGTCTCATGAATGTTGCAAGGGAATTCGTTAATCTGAATGGCATGACCAACCATTTGAAAAGGCCCCCCTTGGATTTGAAGTCAGTGTTACACACATCGGAGGGTTCGATAAGGACCTGGTGATAACCTGACTTCAAGTCAATCTTGCTAAAATATTTGGCCCCTTTGAGCTAATCGAGAAGGTCATCAATCCGCGGGATTGGGTACCTATTCTGGACAGTGATCTTGTTCAACACCCAATAGTCAATACAGAGCCTCAAGGTCCCATCCTTCTTCAGAACTAATACATTCAGGCTCCCACAAGGTGATGATCTTGGCCTAATGTATCCTTTCTGCAATAGTTCTTGAATCTACCTCTTGATATCATCATTCTTTAGAACAGAGCATCGATATATCGGTCCATTCGGTAGCGGCACGCCCGGGATCAGATCAATGGAGTGTTTGACCTGACAGTGTAGAGGTACCCTTGTGGGTGAGGTGAAAATATCCTTATACTCCTCCAGGATCTTGTCCATCTGTTGTTGTTGTTGATTTTGGGTAGCATCGGATGTGATATAGCTTCAAAATTTTGCAGAGAGGCTAGAACACATGAGATCTCCAAGACCCAGAAATCGTTTGGAGAAATTCCACTTAGATGAAGAGTTATTAAAATAATTAATATTTTTAATGGGTTCCTAAGTCTAAACTTAGGAAAATAAAAATATTAATGGGTATTAATGAAGATATGGGTGGGAAGATTCTAAGAGATGAGGATTAAATTTATTTTAATCTTAGCAGTTGATTAAATACTTAATCTCGATTGTTGATTCATCAACAGGAAAAGTATAAGAGAAGACTTAAGAGTCATTTGGAGACACACCAGGCAAATACTCAATAACCCGAGGAAAATCGATTCTCAGAGAGTAGTTCAATTTCAGAGGAAGAGTTGCAGGGTGAAGGAAGAGGAGGGCATCAACAAAAGTCAGAGACTAAGGAGGAGGTGAAGCATGGCATTCAAGAGACAGTGCAAAAGGAAGAGCAGGGAGACAACGCCATTGGAGATGCAGTGTTCACACAGGCTGACGCATTAGTGATGCAGAAGTGGGTGAAGGGTCTCCACGGTATAAGAACTTCTCCTCATGGGCCTAGATCTAGATTTTCTAATCTTGGCCCTTGATTTTTTATTTTTGAGAAAATTTTGAATTTATCTTTTAATTCCATTTTTATTAGCTCAAAATTAATTATTTTGAATTAATTTCCTCAAAAATTTGACTTTGGCTTAACCACCAAGGTTCAAGGGTCCAAATTTTCTTGAAATATGCAATATTCCCTTGGTGGAGGACCTTTAAAAATTGATTCCTTTAGGACCCACGAATTTTTCCACTTGAAGAATTATTTTTCCTAAAACAATTTAATTTTGACTTTATTAATTAATTTTCTGGCTTTGGATTTAAATTTATTTTTCTAGAAAAATTAATTAATTTACACATGAGGGGATTTGATTATTTTTCCACCCTCTAATACATAATATTTTGCATTTACAACCCTCAAAGGGGGAATACACATTTGGCTTAGACCCTCAAGACACATAAGCCATCTCTGACACAATATGATCTAGTAAACCAAGTGATTTGTAATAAAATAATTAAGCCAACTAGCTTAAATCATTCCCAAATCACTTTTACATCAGACGGACTAAAAAGCACTAGGACTCACCTAAGATTCCAACAGTAAATTTCACCCTATCTTTTTGTGGTTTAAGGTGGAGGGAAAAAACTCTTCTGATTAGCCATGTCTAGATACACAGGTAAACCTCCTAGGATGAAATTCATCATCAAAATTATATGCTTATCTAGGTTGTTACATATACTCAAGGTCTTACTAGGATCATTTACATTATATAACTTGAATAATGGGTTTAGAAAGACATGTAAATTGCTGATAGATGACCGATCTTGTTGAAAAAGTTTGGTACTTCCGATTCCTTGGAACTTTGACAAAATGTATGCAACAGGTTTCATTCTCAAGTCTAGGTCAAAAGCATTTTCTTCGTGCTTACAGGTCTTTCTAGGTATTTTTAGGTCAAAGAAGAATTTATGTTATGTATTATAGTCCCATTCAGACTCTTTGTGACAAAAGAAAATATTTATTTTGGGTCAAGAAAAGCCATTTATTCCTCCAATACCAAGTCAACCCAGGAAAGATGAAGTCTTCCTAAAGGAGGGTTATTCAACCCCTCAAGAAGGTTATAAATAGAAGGAGCTCATCTCATTTAAAACACCATCTCATCTCAAGTTTGATCTGCAATAACAAATAAGGAGAAAGGGAAAGGAAGGATGAAGAAAGGAAGAAGTCGAAGTCTCTTGGGGACCATTTTTTCTGTCCACATGTGTGAAGTTGTTAGGGTTTTTGTGAAGCTGCAAGTTGCGGGGCCGAAATTTTGAAGTGAACCTGTAAGGCCAAAATTATATATGCAAAGTTGCAAGGTCGAAGTTTTTAAGCTTCCTTGAAGAAGATCTTGTTAGTGGGATGATGTGGTGCTTAGGAGCATTTTGGGCTTTGTTCTCTTTGGGTCTTGGAAGTCCTATTGTAAGAAGATTCTATAAGAAGAGAAGTTTTCTTTTTGGGTTTTCGCCTTAGAGGGGTTTTTCCCTGGCTTGGAGCCTATATCTTGTGTACTTTGTCTCATTGTGATCTTCATTGTTTTGGTAATTACTTGTTGAATAAGATATAGTAAATAATAAAAGGCCAACAAACATAACAAATAATTATCAAGTTAAGGAAACTCATCTTTAATCTACAAGTCTCTTGATTTTCCAACATAGTATTAGAGCTAAGGTACAAGCAGGACACTGAAGATCACATCCTAGTTGGCACTATGGTAAGGATTATGAAGAAGGGTTTCAAGTTTCTTGGGAATATCGCTATATCCATCAAGGGATACATATTACAAATCATCTCCAAGATAGCAAAGGAATTGATGAATGAAAGTTTATTTTTCGCTTTGTCTGGGACTTTCAGGGACGAGAATGTATGGGTTATTGAGAGTGGTGCTTCCAGACATATGACAGGTGAATGCAGTCAACTCCAGACTTTGTCAAAAGTAACCTCCTCTCTTTCAGTTGAAATTGGAGACAAGAAGAGTTATCTAGTGAAAGCGATTGGATCTACTTTGTTGGAGCTTGAGTCTAGTCGAATTATTTACCTCAACAATATTCTATATGTTCTAGGTTTGAAGAAAAACTTACTTTCTATTTCTTGTTTATAGGATAAGGATGATAGAATTTCTTTTGTTGATGGCAAGGTTTTGGTTTGGGGTAAGGACTCTAGTATTGATAATGATAGGGTAATTGGGATTCATGAGGGAACATTATATAGACATTTTACACCTCGATCTCAATACCTAGTTCACTTAGATCTGAGCCCTTCCGAACTATGGCATAGAAGCTATAGACACTTTCATTATAGGATTTTTCCATCTCTAAATCAAATGGTCAATGGCATCCCCAAATTGAAGGAAGAATATGAATGGACCTGTAAGAGTTATGCTCTAGGAAAGAAAGTGATACCAGATCTAAGGAAGTTTTAGATCTCATACATTCAGATGTATGTGGTCATATGATTGTAAAATCTCTTGGTGGGAATTAATATGATGTGACCTTCATTGATGAAAACGTGGTTATATCTCCTCAAGAACAAAGATGAGGTATTTGAGAAGTTTCAAGAATTCAAGAATAAAGTAGAGAATTTGATAGGAAGAAGATCAAAACTTTGAGGTCTGACTATGGGGAAGAGTATACCTCCCAACAACTTATAGCATTTTGTAAGGAAGCAGGGATCAAGATCTCCCTCAATTCGTATGGGGAGAAGCATGTGTAGCAATTATCTACTAGTAGAATCGAAGTCCTCACACGATTCGCAACAACATGAGACTGGAAGAAGCATTTACAGGAAAGAAGGTGAGTGTGGATCATATTCTAATATTTGGATGTTTGTTTATATGAATATTCTAAAGGACAAAAGAAAGAAGTTGGATCTTTCTAGTCTGAAGTGAAACTTTGTTGGGTATAGTGCTTCATCTAAAGCATACAAAATCTACATTAAAGAGGATCGTCGCATTGAAGTCAGGATGTCATCTTTGATGAAAATGTGGCTTACATGAAATGAAAATATGTTCTAGTTGATTTTGATGAAGAAGAGGTACCCATTTTTTAGGATATCTCTAGGGACAACAATGGTCAAGATTCTGCATCAAATTAAGAAGATGTTTGAGGACCTAGTAAGCCTATTCAACAAGTTGTTGTTCCTGAAATGCATAAGAGACCTGCTTGGTTGAGGACAACTCTACAAGACATAGAAGTACATACAAATAATGGAACAATCAGAGCAAGTAAAAAAACTAAAAGGTATTCTAGATATGCAGCATATATGACGAAGCTCACTAAAGTTGAACCTTCCTCTTATGAAGATGCAGCTAAACATCAAGAGTGGACGAATGCGATGCAGGAAGAATACTAGTCAATTATGAAGAATGATGTTTGGGGAATTGTGTTGATTATTGGGGTAGCATTGGATGTGCTCTAGCTTCGAAATTTTGTGGAGGGTCTAGAACACATGAGATCTCCAAGTCCCAGAAATCGTTTAGTGAAATTCCACCAGGATTGTATTTTATTAAAATAATTAATATTTTTAATGGGGTTCCTAAGTCTAAACTTAGGAAAATTAAAATATTAATGGGTATTAATGAGAATATGGGTGAGAAGCTTCTAAGAGACAAGGATCAAGTCTAATTTAATCTTAGCCGTTGATTAGAGATTATATCACGACTGTTGATTTCTCAACAAGAAAAGTATAAAGAAAGGCCTGGGATCAGTTGGAGAACACACAAAGGGAGAGAAACACTTCAGCTAAATCGAAATTCTGGGGCGTGATTTGCTGAGAATTTTGAAGTAAGCTTCTAGTGCAGAGATGTTATAGACATTTTTGGGCACTGCAACCCCAGTCATAAATGTCCATAAATTGAGGGCTCCTAAGTCCCTAAAAGTGTTGCTTCACTGCCTAAAGGAACAAGGTCAGCTGAATACATCATCTCCTAGAATTTCTCCACTAAAAACTGCTCAGAAATGGTCAAAACTGGACCATACTGAATGCCAAGTGCAGAGGGTGCAATGCATCTCACCTAATACACACGAGAGGTGTGATGCATACTAAAAAGTCCTTCTACAGGGTGCGATGGATGAGAATAGACAAGTGGCGGAGACAGTTTGCTAAGTGGATGATCAAGGAATCTTCTAGAAACTTCTCATATGACACTTGCCTCTGAGAATTTGCTCAAGGATGAGTAAGAGATCAATGAAATCTCCAAATGGAACCAAGAACTATCAGAGAGAGGACACTAATCAAAAACCTAGACCTGACTCACACCTTTGCAAATATCTATATATGAATCTCTCATCCCAGAGATCCAGAGGTTAGAGGCTGGAATTTTGCATCTTGTAGAGAAGTGTTGTTGGTTTTCTGGAGAAACTTCATAGTGTTGGGTGATCTAAGCTTTACATGAGGTGAAGAAGGGCTTTCTTGCTGGAGGATGATGTGGGTAGAACATATGGTTTTTAATCTCTTGCTATTCTTGATCTTAATAAAGTAATTAAGTTTTCCTCCATATCTGTAGTTGCTTATATAGCATTTGTAGTTTAACAATATCTAGTCCTGTTATTTATGATATAGATCTTTGTTCTTCGATAGTAGTATGTTGTTTTGATTCCACAGGGCTCTTTGAAGCTGGGCAGATGAAGAAGAAGTGGCAAAGTCTACAGGAAGGAGAGGAATCAAACAAGGAAATCAAGTGCAAGACTAAGGTTGGTCTCCTTTGTTCCACTCTTATCTATTTTCATAAAGGAAAGCGAAAGTAGACTTTACTTGTTTGTTTCTAAGATAGCTACCAGTCTCAGTGGGAATAGCAGCATCCAAGTGGACACTATTCCCAGTAACAACATGGCGACTCCACTGGGGAGCGATTATATTTTTTGTTAGTCTATCTTTGTTTATTTTATAAACTTATAGACGAAGTTTGAAGTCAAGCCATCTAGCCTTCGAACTACATTTGTTATACAAATGCAAAGTAGATCAATGCTACTTCAGTCTATCTCCAGGTTTTGTTTATGAATTAAACAATTGATCTACAAATGTTCTAATTTCCCTAAGTGGTGGCTCTAGTAACCTCCTTAGATCAACCCCTGTCATTTACATTCACTGAACATCACTTACTCATCCTAAATCCCTGAACTAAATTGCAAGTTGTGAGAAAAAACTGTTTAAAGTCTTACACTGGTACCATCGCACCCTGCCTTCAAGGCAATATGTATGCAACGCACTTCCCGTGTGCAGTAGGTGCGCTGCATACTGAATTCCCTGTGTGACAGAGGCGATGGTCAGGGAAGGTTAACTTTACCTTCAGACTTTGGTTTTTCCTTCACTATTTTCAGTTCTATTCATGAGTTTTGCTATCTCTGGTCAATATATCTCTGTGAAAACCCCCTTCTCTTACATCATTCCACCTCTATAGTGCAAAGAACTGTAAGTGTTTTTATGTATTGTGTGCCATTTTTAGTTCTCTTTTGCAAAGAAGTAGCATAGTTGAACTGTCGTTTCTTAATCTGAAAGTGTCGTAAGTATCTTTTTCAGTTATAGAAGAGAATCCCTTTGTTCTTGATAGTCGACTATACTGTTACTCTTGTATATGATTTGAATTAGTAGTTTTTAAAGTGTCGAAAAACAATTTTCATTTCGAAATTGCAAAGTGTCGCCCTTATCTTCACTTCATTTTGAAAAGAAATTTGTTAAGTATTGTCGCTTTGAAAACAATTCAGATTTGCACTTAGCTTTCTTATCATCATTTATACATTAAGAAGGTTGAAAACAAATACATGCATGTGCATTTGCATTTAGACTGCTTGGTTTGATTTAGGACAGTGCATTCAGTGTGTGCTCTATGCTCTTTGTTGAAATACTCTCAACTTTCTTTCCTTAGTAGCTAGGATTTTCATTGCCAAAGAAGATTAAACATTTGTTTATCATCTTAGACTGCATTTTAGGAATTGTATACACATCACGTGGTGAACCTGAAAGGCAAATTTTTAAACAAGATCAACTTAAAATAAATTTAATGAATCTAAAAACGCTTTGGAACCTAACACATAACATCTAGAGGTCTAGGCTAGAGATGTATTCCGGCATCGGTAAAACTTGGTAACTATTGTTTTCATTGTTGGTTGGGCAATTCCTCCACTCTAGGACGGCAAGTGCCAGTACAGACTTGTGCTCCCACGTACGGTCGAGTATATATTGGGAGACCACAATAGGCTGCATCCTTTATCCTTAGGAAGCTGTGTCTGCCGCCCTATCGATCGCAATGCACTGAACACAGCATTCGGGAAGATTGACTGCCATACCGTAAAATGTATTCTGCAGTTTTACGATTGGTTTGGTAATCCCTTCTGCCTATATTTCCAGAGAAGTCTATTTTTTCTCCTTTTCAGACTCCTTAAAAGAAAAGGTCCATCTGAGCACTTGTCACTTCAGGCTCATTAAAAATCGAAGGCGACTAGAGTCATATTTTGTTTTTTCTCGACTCTTAAAAATTGAAAAAACAAGTTGTGTTAAAGCGTCTAAAATTCCTTTAATTCGAAAAAATTTTCCCCTTTTATTTTGAGTTGATCAAGTAATCCACAATCGTGGAAGAAAGTCAATCGAAACCCCGTCATTCGCAGAGACTTACGAGTCAACCGTCATTGACTCCGGAAGCGAAACCATTCTGGACAAAGCGAACTCGTTTGACTAGATCAAAGTCCCCTAGGTTGGTTGGAGCAAGCAATCTGACATCCTCAGGGACTCCGATTACTCCGAACATTTCTGGTATCCCTGCCTCTACAGAATAAATTCTGCAGCAACAAAAGGACATTACAACTGATCCTAGTGTGATGGTAAACACTTATATTCCTGAAGCGGCTCCATCTACAGCTGATTCGGAAGGTGTTACTCCCCAAACATCTGTTGTTGTAGAACTTATATCTTCTTCGGCACCAGAAATATTTTACGGACCTGACGATCTGACTCTTCCTCTTGGATTGATTGCCATAGAAGAGATTATGGAAGATCCTCCATCTAAGACTCCAAAGCAATTTGGAGCGGGGATCGCCCTGTGTCCTTCTTCATCAGAAGATATTCACCTGCCACTGGAAGTTCTTGAAGAATCGCTAAGGAATCTTTTGGATAGGCTTAATATGTCTAAACAATCGTCGACATCAAGGACTATGTTACCCGACAAGCAACAGCAGAAGCTCCAGCTGCTACTCTGACAATGTTCGTCAGCGTGCCATCTGTCCCAACCAGCTCTCAATCACTGAATGGAGTCTATCCAGGGGCTGTTTCAACAGTATGGACTATTCCCGTTTGTTCGTCCGGAATTGTATTTGGAATCTCTGACGTTGAGTCTCAACAAATTGATCCTTCACAGGGTCAATTTGGGCAAACTGGTCCCCAAAGGAAAATCATTCCTTTGAGTACTGTATTACTGCCGTATGGAGGGCTGTATACCCTTTCATTGCCTTCTTCGGAAGGACAACATTGCATGAGTTCACAAAAAAATTTGGGTTATGCTGGAATTACAACTAGTGGTTGGGTGCCAATCCTGCCTCAACAACCAAGAGTTGTATGCTCAATGCAACAAAGTTTACCTATGACAAATATCACCACTACACCGGCTATTGTAGCAGTATCGCAGGTACAAGCATTGCCAGTTGTATGCCAACCTCAAGTTTCTCAGGTTATAATGCAACAACCTCTTGTACCTACGACACAACCGCAATCACCAACTAGTGTAATGGCACAGGTTCAAATGGGGAACACCACCCCCCATCTTGGTCAAACAGTCAGTACTGGACAACAGCCCATGGTCCAACAACCATGGCTGGTTCAAAATCAACAACCGCAATTCCAACAATCATATCAGGGACTTGAGCAACAAGTCTTTGTAAGTAATGGGCAACCGCATTTCCAAAGCGGTTATCATCAACCATACTATAATGGTTATGCCCATCAACCTTATCAAAATTACCAGCATCAAATACATTATACTGGTATGCAAAGAACCACTGCTCAGGAAATTCCATCTTATCCTGGGTATGCTTCGCCTAACCTGAATCAACAATTGCCCTTTGTAGCAACTCTAGAATTACCAGATCTAAACCGGTTGACGAATGATCCAATTGCCTACGCCCCTTGGTTGCCAGCGATTCCGCATAAACTTCCTTCTGATATTCCTAAATTTAATGGAAATCTGGGTGAAGACCCATCGAATCATGTGATGACCTTTCATCTATGGTGTTCATCAAACACTCTCAATGATGATTCAATCAGGCTTCGCCTCTTTCAGCGAACGTTGACTAGTCCAGCAACAAAGTGGTATATCGAATTTCCTAGAGCTTCGTTTGATAACTTCAGTACCCTAGCCACAACCTTTTTAACCCATTTTCAGTTACCCATAATGTACAAAACAGGAACTGAGCTACTTACCAATTTCAAACAAACGATGGCCACTCACATATCCGATCATATTCATGAATGGCGACATCGTCGTAGAATGGTAAAAACGTATGTTCCTGATCAGCTATTGGCTGAATGGTTTATTAAGTCATTGTTACCTGCTATTATAGAAGATGTGGAAAATGGAGGAGTCATCACTGAAGAGCAAGTTATTGCTCATGCACAATATCAAGACTTGATCTATACTCAGTCTGGCACGCTCTACGATAAAATCCCTGATGCTCCTAGACCAGAATTTTTCGTTCCTCCCCCTCCTAAATCAAACAAAGACTCTCATGCTAGCATTGGCGTGATAGGTATGACTAGAAAAAAAACCATGACGGCTACGTCAAAAAAAGCCCGTACGGTTTCTAGTAAAAATGCAAATGACAAACTTCTCGCCTCAGAGGTTAATGCCATGTTGACTGACAAAGGCAAAGAACCAAAGCAACCAGGAGGCAAGAAGAAAAAGAAAGGGAAAAAGAAGAAAGAAGAGGAGTCATCTCCTAAAAAATCTTCTGCAAACCCTTCTGGGCAAAGGAAACCTCCTTTAGGGTGTCAGATATGTGATGAAGATCATTGGACAAGAGATTGTCTATATAAAGCTGAGCTTAGAAAATTCTTCAAGAATTCAAAAACCTCAGTGGTATTGACTGATCTGTTTCTAAATCCAAGAACAAATCTGGTTGCTAGCGACAATGCTTCCCCATCCCGAGTACTTATGTTGTCCATTTCAAAACAACAAAATGATGCTTTGATATCGACAAGGAATAAAGATTATGGAAATCCACAGATGTTGAACAACAAGGCTACAGATCAACCTAGTAGTTTGACGACAACTTCGACCGAAGTTGTGCCACCCATCATTCCTGAGCTAATGATAAAGCTGCCAAAGGGAGTAGTACATAAATCGACATTTAATCCTCATGCCAAAGCAGCACAACGTTGTAATATAGTGGAGGATCTGGCCCAATCGTCGTCCGCTATGTCGACACTTGAGGTACTGCAAAATTGCCCCTCCCAAAAGCAAGCTTTATTATCAGTGATAGGTGGGATTGACCTAGCAGATTCCAATCTTGTGGCCTTTGATCACAAAGGATATGACCCTCAGTTACCGTCTCAACTAGCTTTCCTTATTCAAGTGAAAGCCCTCAACAAAACTGTTTATCGAACAATTATTGATGAGGGGGCATCTACATGTATTATGTCAATGAGTTGCTCGAAAAATTTAGGCTCACCACCCTTGTCATGATCGTCAATGACGTTAAAAGCATTTGATGGGTGAACATACACTCCATATGGGATTTTAAGTAACTTGCAAGTCGAACTGGGGGGGAAAACAGTAGAAATTGATGTTGAAGTTATCAACGGAAACCTCGATTATAAAATCCTACTGGGAAGGACCTGGATATATGCTATGGTTATCGTTGTGTCGACGTACTTCAGAAAGATTGCATTTCCCTTCCAAGGAGGAATCACAATCATCGACCAATAAACATTTCTCCCCAACAATTCACAAGTTACAGGAATCATTCCGATGATCAACGGAAGCTCTCAGTCACTTCAAAATATTGGAGTAGGTCTCCTAAAAGACCCTTCCTTAATGGGGACTTTTTCCCTTCCGCCTCTGAGTAAGCTGGTAGAAGTGGCCACAGTGGAAACCTGTCCCATGAGATCTTCTACATCAACAAAAATGAAGAAGAACTCAGAACATTTTGATAGTGTGGATCATCGTGAGGCATTGCCTCCAAGCCCTACCATAGCTATATCATCTGATGATCAATTCAGTGATGTTGTACATTATGTACTGGGGGCATTGGAACCAGATCTTTCCTTCATAACCCCTTATGAGTTATGATCAAAGGCCGCCATGAGGATAGTTCTTTTACTGTGTCAACCTCATTAAAAAATGAAACAACTCCATTTCCAAATCGAGTCTTTCAAAGATCTCAAAGGTAAACCTTCATTCCAACCACCGTGTTGAATGCAATGAAGCTTGCGGGGCATGCACGTCAATTTGTGTTATTATGCAAAGGGCATGCAAACTTATCACGAGCAGTGTTACCGCAGGGTTCAAGGTCGTTAAAAAATAAATAAACCCTCCATGAGCAGTTTTAACGCGGAATTCAAGCTCGTTATAAGCAATGAGCAAATGTTTCCCCCAGAGTTTAAGCTCATTAAAAATGAACCAATTTCTGGTAAATAACCATTGTGAATGCATTATCATCAGCTTTTGAGCCTTTGTCGTGTTCTCATCATCACCTCCACTCTGTTTTAGCTGATCACTCGCCTCCATTTGATTCTTTACCCCTTTCGAGGAACATCTACGAAGAGTGATTCTGTTAGCCATCCTTGTGACACTGCCATGATTGGAAATTTCCAAACCTTACCTGGAATCAACTGCTACTCGAAATCATCACTCGTTCCTCGAAAAACGAGTCTCCTTTAAGCTCTTTTCAACTGACTCGTAAAATATGAAAAGATTGTCGAGCAATTAGCCTCTCCGGCTCGTTAAAGTCATCAGAAGTGCTATCCCTCCTCTATATTTTAATTTTTTTGGACCTTAGGGATTATTACACAAAAAGATCGAGCACTTGCCTTGTTCGGCTCGTTATAACTATCGAAAAATCATCCCTTTCGTATTATTTTACACTTTTTTTGGACTTAAGGGATTATATGACGAAAAAGAATCTTTGGAGTTTCCTTTCCATCCCTTTCAGACTCTCTAAAATTGAAAAGGATTGAGTTATCTTTGTCGTTAAGCTCGTTAAAACCGAATAGCGACAAACTCGTCCAAATGGACGAGAACGAGTTTCACTGTCACTAGGCTCGTTAAAATATAGCGACAAGTTCGCCCGAAGGGCGGATTATAGAACAAGCATATGTTATCCTCCTCAAGCTTGACAAAAATAAAGAGGTACTGGTCAGCAATGACTGGGGAAAATTGGGAATAAAACTTGAAAAAACTTTATTGGTAGCAAGTCGCTCTTGAACATGACACTTTCTCTCCGCATCCGAGCGGGGTTGGGTTGTTCCGTTCACTGGTCACATCACCATTGGTCTGTCACACCATCCATCTTTGGGGTTAGCGCTACCAATCCATCATCAGTGTCACCAATATGTTCAAGAGAAGTCATTCAGAGAATTCACCTGTGTCTCACCCGCTACAATACATTCACGCTCTATTCTTTTCATGACCGCCACCCTGAACCCTATATCATCAGATCGTTTTCACCTCCAAAATCATTTGCTTCGTTCCATGTCGTAGATGTGGGATTCATTAAGGCCCTCCTACGATGGGTCACTTCTTGTCGACATCAGCTCATT
>APFE030807480.1:42307-79609 GCA_000404065.3 Pinus taeda
GTTTCCCTCCATATCTTATATGTTTGCTTATATATGCATTTGTATGGTTAACACATATCTGGTCCTGTGTTATTTATGAATATAGATCTTTGTTCTTCGATAGTAGTATGTTGTTGTGATTCCACAAGTTCTCTTTGAAGCTGGGCAGACGAAGAAGAAGTGGCAAATCTCTATCAGGAAGGAGAGGAATCAAACAAGGAAATCAAGCGCAAGACTAAGGTTGGTCTCCTTTATTCCACTCTTATCTATTCTCATAAAGGAAAGCGAAAGTAGACTTCACTTGTTTGCTTCTAAGATAGCTACCAGTCTTAGTGGGAATAGCAGCATCCGAGTGGACACTATTCTCGGTAACAAGAGAGGGGTAGTCCGGTAGTGGGAGTTTCATCCAAGGCTGAGAACACATAGCAGAGAGGCAACACAACACTAGGGAGACACAACACACCTCTAGAAGGGTGACACAGAGGCTAGAGGAGCTAATGCAATCACTTAGAGGTAACACTGGGGTTTCTGTGAGGCAGATCAAGCATAAGTTCAGTAGATCGATTTCTGAGTTGGGAAGGCTCACTGGGAGGGTGACACAGCTCCTAGAGGAGGTGACACAGTTCCAGCGCAGAGCGAGGAGCAACCATCGCTGCATAGCACTGGGGATAATGTAGTCACTTGTGGGGTTTGTTCATCTAGTTGTTGGATTTGCCAAAATATCTGTCTCTGGATAGAGGTACTTCTGCTAGGTTTATTATCTGTTGGGTGTGTCATATTTGGCACCCTAGTTGTATTCAGAAATTTGTTTAATAATAAAACCCTCATATCTGTTGCACCGGTTTTCCCACACTGGGTTTTTCCGAGGACATTTATTCCAAAAATAAGGGTGTCCTTTGTGTGGATGTCTCATTATTTTTTCAGTACTTGATTTGTATATTGGTGTAGGTTGTAGTGTAATTGCATTAATATTTTTTGAATATTTCTGAAAATAAATTGTTAAAATGAAGAACACAAGTAGGTAATGCAAATCAATTTACTGTAGTAGGATTTCTGATTTGTTAGATTCAGAAATTTTCACATGGTATCAGAGCGATTGTAGATCAAGGAGGGCTGAAGCCATCAACCAAAGGACAGAGGAAAAATTTATGCGTGAAGATAGCTGTCCCGAGAGACAACGCAGTTTCAGGCCAAGAGAGCAGAGGAGGGGTGACACAGTCACCAACGGAGGCTCACACAAAGCCTGTGTTAGCAAGATTAGGTGACGTTGTTGCTGCAAAGGGAAACGCAGTGGTTACTAGGCTAGCACAGAGACTATTGAGTCTCGTTTTTTCAGGTTGCGTGGCTAGATATGCAGTGCAAAGTTTATCTGGAGTTGCTGGTGGGGTGCGGATTTTATTGGTGCAAAACAGTGCCTAGTGGGGCAGAAGCAAAGTAGAAGGAATCAGTGCCTCAGAATATTTCTTGCCAAGAAATCTAGATCCAGTGCTGAGCTGCAGCAAAGTGAGATCAGAGAGGGGTGGTTCGACAGTGGTTGTCAGAAGGATTTCAGTGAAGCAAATCGAAATTTACAGGGAGCTTGTTCCTTAGAGGATTTCTAGCACCAAAGAAATCCAAATCCAAGTTTTGTTGTGGCAGCATCGAAACAGGGAGAAGAGCGCAATTTGACATTTCTTGGGAGAGATGGTAGCCACATCTTCAGGAGGGAGGTGTGCTGATTTGGAGCTATAGTTCGAAAGAGCTACAGAGAGGGCATGATTGTTGAGGTGCCCAAACTATTGGATCACATACGGCTACAGGAGCCCTTAATGATAGTAGCAGAATGATGGGAGTCATTTGGTGTGACGAATGATGAAGTGACAGTGGTAGGGTTAGAGTGCCAAAGTCTGAAGCAACGCAATAGAGTGTTGCAACGGTTTGGAAGGCACACAGCAGATACAACAGCTATGCAGTAACATCTAAGGATCATCACAAATTAGCTTTAGAGGTAGCTTCAGCATAAGGGGGCATCCAGACTGGCCAACATGTCAGCTTTTGGGTGGATTTTTAGTTTCTTACTTCTCAACAACTGAGTTGCAGTGTTGCAGTTAGCAGTGGCAGTGTTATGGGCAGCATGATGCAACATATTGAGAGGGCGTTGCAGTACAAATGTAGTAGTGATAGTGGCAATTTCATGGGCACTAGTATAGATTGTAGCAGTGCAGTGGATGAGGGGTAGTAGGCCAAGAATCAGCAGCGCAGAGGACCGATGTCATGGATTAGTGTGATACTTCTGCTTGGCAGTATTGTTAGAGCACATTTCTTGCTAAGAGGGAGTGTTTTTTTTGGGTAGCATCGGATGTGCTCTAGCTCCAAAATTTTGTGGAGGGGATAGAACACATGAGATCTCCAAGACTCAAAAATTGTTTTGTGAAATTCCACCGAGATTTTATTAAAATTATTAATATTTTTAATGGGGTTCCTAAGTCTAAACTTAGGAAAATTAAAATATTAATGGGTATTAATGAGAATACGGGTGAGAAGCTTCTAAGAGATGAGGATCAAGTCTAATTTAATCTTAGTCATTGATTAGAGATTAGATCATGGCCATTGATTTCTCAACAGGAAAAGTATAAAGGAAGGTTTGGGGTCAGTTGGAGAACACACAAAGGGAGAGCAACACTTGAGCTAAATTGAAATTCTGGGGTGTCGTTTGCTGAGAATTTTGGAGAATCTTAGTCTTCTAGTGCAGAGAGGGGCAGTTCGGCAGTGGGAATTTCATCCAAGGCCCATAATACATAGCAGAGAGGCAGCACAACACCAGGGAGAGACAACGCAACTCCAGAAGGATGACGCAGAGGCTAGAGGAGCTAACGCAGTCACTTAGAGGCAACACTAGGGTTTTTGTGAGGCAGATCGGGCTTCAGTTCAACAGATCGATTTATGAGCTAGGAAGGCTCATTGTGAGAGTGACGCAGCTACCTGAGGAGGTGACGCAATTCCAACATAGAGCTGGGAGCATCCATCACTCCACAACACTGGGGATAGTGCAGTCACCTGTGGGGTTTGTTTATCCAGTTGCTAGATTTGATAAATTATCTCTTCGGATAGATGTACTTTTGCTAGTTTTATTCTCTATTGGGTGAGCCCAATTTGGCACCCTATTTGTATTCGGAAATATTCTTAATAATAAAACCCTCATATCTGCTGCATTGGTTTCCCCACACTGGGTTTTTTCGGGGATGTTTAGTCCAAAAATAACAGTGTCCTTTGTGTGGTTGTCTCATTTATTTTTTCAATGCTTGATCTTTATATTGGCGTAGGCTGCAGTGTATTTGCATTAATATTTTCTGAATATTTCTGAAAATAACTTGTTAAAATGAAGAACACAAGTAGGTAATGCAAATCAGTTTACTATAGTAGGATTTTTGATTTGTTAGATTCAGAAATTTTCACTAATTGTTCCTAGACCAAGTGACAAATCTATAGTCACTTCAAAATGGATATATAAAATAAAGGATGTTGTAGACGAGAGCATAAATACAAGGCAAGGTTTGTGGCAAGGGGCTTCTCACGGAAAGGAGGTATTGATTACGAAGAAACTTTTGCTCCTACAACTAGATATACAACAATCATATCTCTTATCTCTTTGGATGACACAGTGAGATGGAACATCCATCAGATGGATGTTAAGACAACTTTTCTGAATGGGACTATTGATGAAGAGGTTTACATTGAGCAACCTCAAGGATTTGCAATAAAGCATAGGGAGACTCATGTCTGCAGACTGAAGAAAGCTCTATATGGCTTAAAGCAAGTGCCTAGAGCTTGGTATGTAAGAATGGATGCCTATCTATTGATACTTGGTTGTGCCAATAGTTTTTCAGATCCTAACCTCTACATTAGGGTGGTCCAGGATGAACTATGAAAATTTCTGAATCTAACACATCAAAAATCCCTACTGCAATTTCTGGTTTACTATCTCCAACTTGTTCTTTACATTAACAAGTTATTTAATTGCATAAACATCAAAGTAAACACAAATGCAACCTTCACAGATATACAAATCATGCACTGAAGTAAACAAAAGAAATAACACAAGGGACACCGTTATTTTTGGACAATCGTCCCTGGAAAAACCCAATGCGGGAAAACCGATGTAGCAGATATGAGGGTTTTATTATTGAGAAAATTTCGTGAATACAACTAGAGTGCCAGAAATGGCTCACCCAACAGAGAATTTCCTCGACAGTAGTACCTCTATTCGGAAATATATATTCTAGCAAATCAGCAACCGGATGATCAACCCCACAGTGACTCTAATTGTTCCTTGTGCTGGACAATGAACGTTGCTCCAAGCACTGCTCTGGAACTGTGTCACTCTTCAAGAACTATGTCACCCTCTCCTAGTTGATTTGATCTCAGTCGGCCCCACAGGGTCTCCCCAGCGCTGCCTTTGAAGCCCAACGTCAGCCTCTACAATCCTCTACACTACCTGCGTCAGCCTCTACGACCTCCTATGTACTCTGCGTTAGCTGTTGCTGCCTCTGCATCAGCCCTTCTAGGGCCTGCGCTGTCTCTCCTGTGCTACGCTGCCTCTCTGCTATGTATTCTTCAACCCGGATGAAAATCCCTTGCTGAACTACCCCTCGCTGTAATTGATCAACAACTCGATTACCTCAGAAAACCTCGCCCTATAAAATCGAATTCTTGATCTCTCTTGGTGTATCTCCAACTGACCCTCAAGCCTCCTCTTATACTTTTCCTGTTGATGAATCAACAAGTGAGATTAAGTCCCTAATCAACGACTAAGATTAGAACTAGCTTGATCCTCGTCACTTAGAACTTTCTCACCCATATTATATTAATACACATAACTATTTTAATTTTCCTAAGTTTAGACTTAGGAACTCATTAAAAATATTAATTATTTTAATATCTCTTCATCCGAGTGGAATGTCTCCAAACGATTTCTAGGTCTTGGAGATCTCATGTGCCTTGGCCTCTCCACTAAATTTCATGGCTAGAGCACATCCGATGCTACCAAACATCAACACTCCCTCTTAGCGAGGAATGTGCTCTAACAATGCTTCACCATAGAAGCATCACATTGATCTTCCACATCGGTCCTTTGTGCTAATGATTGGCCTTCTACCCCACATCCACTACATTGCTACTTCCTATACTATTTCCCATGACACTGCCATTTCCACTGCCACTGCTACATCTGTACTGCAGCTCCCTCTCAAAACGCTACCTCATGCTGCCCATAGCACTGCCACTGCTGCACTGCAACTAAGTTACTGAGAAGTAAGTAACTGATACTTCACCCAAAAACTGACATCTTGGTCAATATGGATGCCTCGTGATGCTGAAACTACCTCTACTACTACCTGTGCTCCCTTTGCTGCCATTGTGCTTTGCAACCTCTTTTTTGCCTCTTGCACTGTTGCAACCTCCACTGCATTGTTACATACTTCTGCACTCTAGCACTGTCTTGCCGCTCCATCACACCTTGCTCCACCTGACACCTGTCATCATGCTACTATCATTAAGGGCTCCCATAGCTGGATGCAGTGTTGCAGGAACCATCCCCCCCCCAAAGGTCCCAAAGGCAGATCCACGTCCCGTACGGATCTGCCACCGATCCTTCGGCGGAATCGCGGATCGGAAAATCGGATCCGTGAATCGTCTTTTTTTTGGCAGTTGCTGCAAAAATGGATTCATGGGGCCCCAATCTATGGCTACTACTACCTGATCCACAGTTCCTATTTCCCAATCCATGGATCCAAAAAGGATCAGGTGCGGATCTATGGAGGTTCGGGCGTGTATCCACCGCAGATTGTGAGCAGATCCAAGAGAAGGTGGACAGTTCCTCGGGGATTTTTTTGTTTTTGGAAATTTCAAACTATTCTGGGAGGAACTACACTTTATGAATACTTCCAAGGCACTCCCTAATGGTAATTTTAAATTCTTAAAGTAAAAGTGACATTCTCCTTTATCTTTCATTTCCATCCTTTTACTTAAATTTTTAACATTACCATGAAATGACTCAGGATGTTTGAGTGGTTCCAACCTCATCGGACTTCATATGGAGAAAATAGAATTTCATATCCCATTCAGAATTCAGTACACTTAACAACTTTCAGGATCAATGGGATTGTGGCATTTCATTGGATTATATCATGTATGAGGGCATGTGATTGGCATTTAATCAAGAGCAACAAGCCCTATATGTACCCCTCCCCAATGTTGGTTTTATTGATTGTTGAACTCCTTTGTCATGGCCTTAACAATTATGTACCCTTCACTCAAGTCAAAATCATTGATCAGGCATGTTAGGCTTTCTCTACCATATTATAAGGCTTGGATTAAGCTGTTTGATCAAAATTAGGCACTATTGACTAAAATCCCTATAGAATTGAAGTAGAGGCAAAGGCTAGACAAGAGAAGAGGAATCTAGATTGTAGATGGTTGATGCTAGAATAACTAATCATTGATGTACAATGGATGCCATAGATATCTTGATTTATGTAAAAATATGCATGTTTTCATGTCTTCTACAACTAATTTGGTATTTTGGATGTTTTTTTTTTAATATAAATGCAATATATATATATATATATAGTAGACGCTTGGCTTCCTAGATTTTTGGAAAATGACGCTTCCAAAAAATGTCCTCGCTTCCAAAAATTGCTCCCATTTCAACCCCACTTCGTGCAACATTGGCTGGATGTGATCCAAGAGTTTGGGCACCTCAAGGATCCTACCTCATACTTTTGTAGTCCTCTCGACTGCATTTCTATGTCTCCCCACCTCTTCTCTAGAGGCGCATGAGCACTTATGGCATAATCATCATCATTCTCAACATCCTTCTCCACCTTTGCTCGAGCAACCTTTGAGTTCGAAGCTTCTCCCTTGCCTTTCTTCCTGGGGCACTAAGAGGCAAAATGTCGCAAATCCCCACAGTTGAAGCACTTGACCTTGTTGATATCTTTCTTCTTCCTCTTTTGAAGCCCCTACTGTCCTGCAAATGCTAGAGCTACATCCTCCTCCTCCTCTTTCTTGATTCGAACTTCCTTACCACTACTCCCCACCTTGGTCAATCTCCTGAGCTCTTCCTGTCGAAGAGCTTCCCACATCTCCTTCCAACAAGGGAGAGTTGCTCTTCCTAAAATACTTTGGACAAACGTCTCCCAGTCCTCGGAGACTACATTCAGAGTAGTCCTGGCCATGAACTCTGGATCCGGTGTAGACCCCACGGAAGTAAGCTGGTCGCAAATTCCTTGCAACATGAGAAGGAACAGATCTATCTCCTCTCCTTTTTGCATCTAATATGACCTCATCTGATTCTCTAATAACCTATTCTGCTGCACAAAAGAGCCCTGGTATAAGGTGGTTAGTGTCTACCACATCTCCCTTGTTATGTTCTTCTCAGTAATATGTGGTATGACATGATCCTTGACCCCGTCTAGAATCATGCATTTCGCCTTCACCTCGGTCTCATCATACTTCTCATTTGCATTAGGGTCAACTAGGACAAAAACAGTTTTCAAGGCATAGTCCTTGATGTGATATTTATCCAAGATTGCCAGGATCCTCAGCTTCTAGATGACAAAATTGGAAGCCCCACCCAATTTGTCTTGATCCCTCAATCCATTCACTGCCATCTTTGCTCCTCTTTTCTAGGCTCCCTTTGAGTCCTGATTTCCCTCTCAGAAATCCTCCGGCCAACTGTCGAATCACTCCTCTCCAATCCTCCTTTGACGCTGCAAACCAGATCTATATTTCTTGGCTAGAAATCTGTCGAGGTAGTGCTTCCCTCTACCTTGGTTCAGTCTCCTTAAACACTATTCTATACTAACAGAACCAACGTCCCACTATCTCCTCAAATCGAAATCTGCTCAACTCCATTAGCCCTAGAAACTGAAGAATCTGAGCTCTTCTGGTTTTGCGCAATCACAGTGAGAGATGGATCAGCTCCTCCTGGCCATTGCGTCAATCCTTCCTGGCTCAAAAAGATGAATTGGTACTGTGTAAGCCTGATCTGCTCCCCTCTACCTCTGCACTGGCCTGGACAGCTGATGCAGCTACTGCGTCTTCTTCTCCCGGCTCAGAATGATAATGGAGGCATTGTGTGAGCCTCTACGTCACAGTCTCTACACTCCGTCACTCCTCCTCTCGCCTCTTCAGCTTTGGAACGATGTTGTCTCTCGAGAAAGATGCTTCTTTGCTGCAATTTCTCAGATTTTTTGGTTGGTGTTTTCAGTCGCCTATGATCTGAAATCCCTTTGATACCATGTGAGAATTTCTAAATGTAACGCGTCAGAAACCCCTACTACAATTTCTGGTTTACTATCTCCTACTTGTTCTTTACATTAACAAGTTATTTAATTGCATAAACATCGAAGTAAACACAAATGTAGCCTTCACAGATATACAGATCATACACTGAAGTAAACAGAATCAATAACACAAGTGACGCAGTTATTTTTGGACAATCGTCCCCGAAAAACCCAATGCGGGAAAACCAGTGTTGCAGATATGAGGGTTTTATTATTAAGCAGATTTCGTGAATACAACTAGGGTGCCATAAATGGCTCACCCAATAGAGAATGTCCTCGGCAGTAGTACCTCTATCTGGAGATAGATATTCCAGCAAATCAGCAATAAGATGATCAAACCCATAGTGACTTTAACTGTTCCTTGTGCTCGACAGCGAAAGTTTCTCCAAGCACTACTCTGGAACTGCGTCACTCTTCAGGAACTGCGTCACTCTTCAGGAACTGCGTCACTCTTCAGGAACTGCATTACCCTCTCCCGACTGATCTGCTCTCAGTCTGCCCCACAGGATCTCCTGAGCGTTGTCTCTGAAGCCTAGTGTCAGCCTCTATAGCCCTCTGCACTACCTGTGTTAGCCTTTACAACTTCTGCGTCTGCCTCTACGGCCCCTTGCATCCTCTGCGTCAACTCCTTCCACCTCTGTGTCAACCATTCTAGGGCCTATGATGTCTCTCCTTCACTGTGCTGCCTCTCTACTATGTATTCTTCAGCCTTGGATGAAAATCCCTTCCTGCACTGCCCCTCACTGCAATTGATCACCAACTAGATTTCCTCAACAAACCTCACCCGAGAAAATGGAATTCTTGAGCTCTCTTGGTGTATCTCCAACTGACCCTCAAGCCTCTTCTTATACTTTCCCTGTTGACGAATCAATCGCCAAGATTAAGTCCCTAATCAACGGCTAAGATTAGAACTAGCTTGATCCTCGTCACTTAGAAATTTATCACCCATATTATATTAATAAACATTAATATTTTAATTTTCCTAAGTTAGACTTAGGAAATCATTAAAATTATTAATTATTTTAATATCTCTTCATCCGGATGGAATTTCTCTAAAGGATTTCTGGGACTTGGAGATCTCTTGTGCCTTAGCCTCTCTACCAAATTTCATGGCTAGAGCACATCTGATGCTACCAAGAATCAACTTGAACCAGTCATCATACTATTGTATGTGGATGGTCTACTTGTTACAAGTGTAGAACATCGAATTCAAGAATGCAAGAAGCAGTTAGAAATCAAGTTTGATATGAAGGATCTGGAGATTATGCATTATTCCTTGGGACTAAAAGTTTGGCAGAAGCCAGGTGAAATATATCTTGGTCAAGGAAATTATGTGATCAAAATTCTACAGAAATTTGGCATGATGGACAACATTCCTAGGACAACTCCTTTGATTACCAATTTGAAGAATTTGAGTTCATATTCTATTCTAGTGCATCCTACTTGCTACAGAAAATTGATTGGGTCCTTGATGTATCTGGTAAACACTAGACCTGACATTTGTTTTGTAGTAAATGTCCTCAGCTAGTTTCAGATGGAGTCAAAACATGATCATTGGATTGCAGCCAAACATATCTTAAGATATTTGTGTGGAACCATACATCACTGCCTTCAGTATTATAGTAATGAGATTCAACTCATGGGATATACAGATTATAATTGGGGTGGCAATGAGACAGATGGAAGAAGCACAATAGGTGGATGATTCAACTTAGGATCTTCCATGGTCTCATGGATGAGTAGAAAGCAAGATAAAGTTGCATTGAATAATGATGAATCTAAGTATGTTGTTGGAAGTGAAGTTTGTCGGGAAGCTATTTCGATTAGAAAGTTATTATTAGATTTATTTGAAGGACTGCTTAGCCCTATACGCATACATTGTGACAATGAAAGCTGCATAACATTGACAGAAGACTCGGTGTTTCATGCAAGGACGAAGCATGTAAATAATAAGTACCACTATATCAGAAGCCTGGTACAAGATGGGCTCGTGGAGCTCCACTAACATACCTATAGATGAACAGGTAGCATATATTTTGACTAAAGCGTTACCAAATAAGAAGCTTGAGTATTTGAGAGATAAGCTTGGTTTGGTAGACATCTCTTCCCTAATTGAGAGGGAGTGATGTTGGATAATTCTTATCTTTATGTGTCATGCACTAGACTAGGACCAACAATTGTAAATCTTAGTGAAGGTCATAAGGAAAGAATGGCATCTGGAGGATTGGATAAGCATCTGAGATTGGAACTTCTTATGGATTAAAGAATACAGGAAAAAAATTATACCGATTCTCTTTGAGGATGAGGTAGGGCATACAACATAAGAGTAGTCGAAGAGGACTGATATTCTTTGAGGATTTAGGATTGGAAATCCAAGATAAGAATAATCCTAAAAGGACATACCCAGTGAACATCTGGATAGGGTATGTGCCTTAGAGGTAGTGTGGAAGATCACGTAAAGCCTCCCAACACAATGCTCTCGAATGAAGTTGAGCTTGTCTAGTTAAGGCCTTCAATGATAGTGTTGGTCATGATATAGATGCTTGACAGATGGCTTATCAATTTGACTCTTCTTATGAGAATGCTTCAAGGTTGAGATTCCTTGTACTTCATGATGGGATTATGAATAACTCCCTAGTTAAGAGGGAGTGTTGAAAATTTTAATTAGGTTTGTCTTCATAGTGACCTTTTGTAAACATGACATTGTATATTTTGTATAAAGAAAGAAAAAGAATTTTATTTTATTCAAAGCATGGGTTTCATGCTCAATTCTAGGTCAAAAGCATGTTCTTCGTGCTTATAGGTCTTTCAAGATATTTCTAGCGAAAAAAAAAGAATTTATGTCATGTATTATAGTCCCATTCAGACTCTTTGTAACAAAAGAAAATATTTATTTTGAGTCAAGAAAAGCCATTTATTCCTCCAAGACCAAGTCGGCCCAGGAAGGATGAAGTCGGCCTAAAGGATGGCTTCTTGACCCCTCAAGAAGGCTATAAATAGAAGGATCTTGACTCATTTGAAGCAGCATCTCATCTCAAGTTCAATTTGCAATAGCGAAGAAGGAGAAAGAGCAAGAAGGACGAAGAAAGGAAGAAGTAGTCGAACTCTCTTGGGGATCATCTTTTTCTGTCCACACGTGTGAAGTGTTGATTTGGGGTAGCATCAGATGTGCTCTAGCCACGAAATTTAGTGGAGAGGTTGGGGCACATGAGATCTCCAATACCTGGAAAGGGTTTGGGCAGAGTCTGAACAGTTCAGGAGATATTAAAATAATTAATATTTTTAATGGAGTCCCTAAGTCTAAACTTAGGGAAAATAAAATATTAATGTGTATTAATATGAAACTATGTTAGAATGGTCCAAAATACATGGATCAAGTCAGATCTAATCTTAGTCGTTTATTAGCGACTTAATCTCAATTGTTGATATGTCAATAGGAAAAGTATAAGAGGAGGCTTGAGAATCATTTGGGGAATACACCAGAGTGATCAATCATTCTATTCTCTTGACCGGGGTTTGCTAAGAGAGATAGAATTAGTTATCGAGAGTTGCACCTGAGGGGCATTGAGTACAGAGAGACAGAGAGGCAAAGATATGGTGGTAGAGCAGCGTAGTAGCTAGGGTGAGTGATGCAGAGCCAGCCAGGGCTCACGCAGGGCCACGCAGAGGCAGCCGGGAGCTGCACAGAGCCTCGGAGAGGCCAATGTTGTTGACACAGAGGGCTTGAGGGCTAACGCAGGGCATCCTAAGGCTAACCCAAACCCATCCAGGGTGACGTGGGGCCAGCGCTGGGCAAAGACGGGCTGACATAGTCCAGAGAGAGGCTGACGTTGTGGTTTCTGGGGCAGATTGGTGCTGACGAGCTACCGAAAGGATTATCTGGGGTTTCAGCGAGGAGATTTGTCAGAAACTGGGAGGTATTACTTCCAAGTAAATTCTCTATTGGGTAGGATAGTTTTGGCACCTAGATTATAATATGATATTGCTTAATAAGAAAACCCTCAGATAGCTGCACCGATTTTCCCACATTGGGTTTTTCTGGGGACATTGGTCTAAAAATAATGGTTTCATATGGTGTGATTATTTCTATTTCCATTAGTTGTTGACCTATAATATGTTGAGCATGCACTATTTCTTATTTTCAGTATTTACATTGTAAATAGCTTGTTAAGTAAAATAACAAGTAGGTAGGAATAAATTAGATAAAGTGCATGGAGGGTTTCTAACTAAGTAGACTTAGAAACTTCAACATGGTATCAGAGCCTGATTGCAAATCACAGGAGGACTAAGGACATCAGTCAAGCAGAGAAATAGCAACAGAAAACAGTTGTCCCAAGGTGACTAAAGATGTTTCTAGCGGAGCAACAGCAAGGAAGGGTAACGCAGTGCCTGCGTCATCAAGAGTGAGCCACGAAGAGGTAGCGCAGAGGCTAAGGAAGGCAAAGGGAACCTCACGCAAAAGCTGGGAGGGTTGACGCAGTTGGCTGAGGAGGTCGGGTTACCGGTGCCGGGATTGCGCAGAGCCTAGGAGCTCTCACCTTTAGGTTGATGGGGTTTAGAAGGCTGTGGGAATATTGCAGAGTGGAGGTGGTGAGGTACTGTAGTCAGAGCAATATCTGATAGAGCAAGGCCAAGAGGAGGGAGTTGCTGCCGAGGGTTTCTAGCCGAGGAACCCGGATCAGTGGTATGGTTGCACAAGACGATCCAAGTAGGGGGCATCTCAGCAGCAGCAGAAGGATTTCAAGCAGGGAAATCGAGACTCAAAGGGATTCCAGAAGATAAATTCTAGACAGGGAGTAGAGACTCGAAGGAGTCGAACAGAGAACTTCTAGGAGGGAAGTAGAAGAGCATCATGGCACTACACAGAGTAATAGACCAGGATTGATTGGACGAAGCGTCGAACTTTGTAATCTGGAAGGCTAGAATCTTATTTGTACTTGAAAAAAATCATGTCAAGAACTTCGCCTTAAAGGTTATAACTATCCCAGTCGAACCCAATGATAACGACAAGTACAAGGAGGCAATGGTGAGGGCCAAGAGCGTCATCCTTGACAGGGTCAAGGACCATGTAGTACCAAACATTGTCAAGAAGGAAATAACGTATGAGATGTGGGAGGCCCTCAAGAAATTGTACTAGCACACTTCTGTGTAGAGAAGAATGTTACTAGAGAATTAGTTGAGGTCGTATCCGATGAAGAAGGGAGAACCAATTGACACCTTCCTCGGAAGACTGGATGAGATCCGAGATCAGTTGACCGCTATAGAAGCCACGCCAGATCAGGAATTGATGGTGAGGATGGCCCTGAATGCAGTCTCAGAGGTATTTGTCCAGAGTATACTAGGCAGAGGGACACTTCCACCTTGGGATGAGATGTGGGCTGCTCTTCTCCAAGAAGAGATCAGACGACAGTCAAAGATGGGTAGCAGCAGCAAGGGGATCAAATTCAAGCAGGAGGAGGAAGATGTTGCCCTAGCATCTAAGGGAAAGTAGGAAAAGAAGAAGAAGAAGGATTTCTCCAAGATCAAGTGCTTCCACTGTGGGGAGTTGGATCATTATGTGACCCAGTTTCCAAGGAAGAAGAGTAAGGGAGAGTCTTCTAAGACTAAGGCAACACTAGCACGGGCAGAGAAGGAAGTTTTAACAAATGATGACTGTGCCATGAGTACACACGCACCACTTGAGCAAAAGTGGGGAGACATCAAGCTGTAGTCACAGACTACAGACGATGAGGGGCAGGATTCTCAAGGTACCCAACCACTTGGATTAGACCTTGCTACGGGAGCCCCAAAGAGGAGTAGCAGGAATGGTTGAGTTGGGTAGAGACAGATGCGGATGGAGCGGCAAAGAGAGTTACAGTGCAGGAGTCTGGAGACAATGTGAAGCTAGGAGGCTGTAGCAGTGTGAGAGGAAAAAGAGTATTGCACGAATGCAGGTTGGCACAAAGAGGTGTGCACCCTGCGAAGTGCAGGGAGTTGTTGCAGCAGCGCAGAGGTCAGAGAGGGAGCACTTGTCAGCAGCAAAGGGAGCTTCAGCATTAGTAAGTGTCTCTAGCCCAACAAAGAGGTTAGTTGGGAGATCAGTTACTAACTTCTTAGTAACTGAGTTGCAGTGCAGCAGTAGGCAACACGATGCAACATGATGAGAGGAGGTGCAGTGCAGATGCAGTGCTAGGAGAAAGGACCAGCAACAACACAGATGCACAGAGAGTTGTTGTATAGATGCAACAGTGGCAGTGGAAGAACCATGGGCAACAGTATAGGATACAACAGTGCAGAGGATGTTGTGCAGCAGGCCTAGCATCAGCACAACGACCGATGTCAAATGATCAGGGTGATGCTCAGTGAGGAGTATTACTAGAGCATGGTCCTCGCTAAGAGGGAGTGTTGATTTGGGGTAGCATCAGATGTGATCTAACCATGAAATTTTGTGGAGAGCTTGGGGCACATAAGATCTCCAATACCCAGAAAGGGTTTGGGCAGATTCTAAATAGTTTAGGAGATATTAAAATAATTAATATTTTGAATGGAGTCCCTAAGTCTAAACTTAGGGAACATAAAATATTAATGTGTATCAATATGAAACTCTGTTAGAATGGTCCAAAAGACATGGATCAAGCCAGATCTAATCTTAGCCATTGATTAGGGACTTAATCTCAGTCGTTTATATGTCAATAGGAAAAGTATAAGAGGAGGCTTGAGGGTCACTTGGAGAATACACCAAAGTGATCAGTCATTCTATTCTCTAGAGCGGGGTTTGCTAAGAGAGATAGAATTAGTGATCAGGAGTTGCAGTTGAGGGTCATTGATTACAGAGAGACAAAGAGGCAAAGATAGTGTCAGGAGAGTAGCGCAGTAGCCGGGGAGAGTGACACATAGCCAGCCAGGGCTCACGTAGGGCCATGCAGAAGCAGCCAGGAGCTTCACAGAGCCTCAGAGAGGCCAGCTTTGCTGACACAGAGGGCCAGAGGGTTGACACAGACCCATCTGGGGTGATGTAGGGCTAGCACTGGGTAGAGAGGGGTTGACGCAGTCCAAAGAGAGGCTTACACTGGGGTTTTTGGGGCAGATTGGTGCTGAGGAGCTGCCGGAAGGATTATCCGGGGTTTCAGCTAGGAGATTTGTCAGAAGATGAGAGGTATTATTGCCAAGGAAATTCTCTGTTGGGTAGGCCAGTTTCGGCACCCAGATTGTACTCTAATATTGTTTAATAAGAAAACCCTCAAATAGTTGCACCGGTTTTCCCACATTGGGTTTTTCCGGGGACATTGGTCCAAAAATAATGGTGTCATATGGTATGATTGTTTCTGTTTCCTTTAGTTGTTGATCTATAATATGTTGAGCATGCACTAGTGTTTATTTTTAGTATTTACATTGTAAATAACTTGTTAAGTAAAATAACAAGTAGGTAGGAATAAATTAGATAAAGTGCATGGAGGGTTTCTAACTAAGTAGACTTAGAAACTTCAACATGAAGCTGCTACAGTTTTTGTGAAGTTGCAAGTTGCAGGAGGCTGAAGTTGCAAGGTTGAAATTCTGAAGTGAGGTTGTAGTGCAAAAATTTTAGATACAAAGTTGTAGGTCAAAGTTTTGAAACTTCCTTGAAGATCTTACTGGTGGGCTGACTTGGTGCTTGGGAGGATTTTGGGATTTGGTCTTTGGGTCTTGGAAGTCTCATTGTAGGAAGATACTATGAGAACAAAAGCTTTCTTTCTGGGTTTTCCCCTTGGAGAGGTTTTACCCTGGCTTGGAGCCTATACCTTTTGTACTTTGTCTCATTGTGAGCTTCATTATTTTGGTAATTGCTTGATGAAAAATATATAATGAATAACAAAAGGCCAACAAATATCACAAGTAATTATCAAGTTAAGGAAAATCATCTATAATCTACAAGTCTCTTGATTTTCCAACATAGATCTCCCTCATAGGTCTTTCTTGGAGAGCCTTTAGCTTCTCTTGAAGCATTGAGCCCTAATTGAGCCTCTCCTTGAGTCAGCCTTGGGAATCACTTCATATCATATCATTGATCCCATTATTACAGGTGATTTCTTTCCTTCCGGGATTCCCCCCATCAGTGAAAGTCTGTAGAGAGTAGGGGACATTGGCTAAGGTGATAGTGGGTCTTTATCCCATTGTTATCATTTCATCTTGTAGTTGTCCCATAGGTTCCCCTCCTAGGACCCCTGCTATATTGTGTGAAAACAATACCCCTCCCAAGTCATCCCAGTGGTAACCACCTCCTTTGGGATCTAAGACAAGGTACCATCCATCAAATAGGGTCAACGGCAGCATGGGGCCATCTTGGGTCCCTCTGGGGATAGCATCAAATAGTCCAATGCCAAATCTTTCAAGCTTAGTGTTTCAGCATCTAGAGCACATCAAGAGGTGTAGTATCTGTGGAAGTTACTCAAGTCCCAATGCTCATCTCTAGAGGGGCAACATTGGGGCTACAAAATCAAGTATGCTCTCATAATTGGGAAAAGAACCCCATGGAAGGTATTGAACAAAAGTAAAGCTATCCCTTAAGGGATCTCTATTGCATATGTGATACCACCAAAACCAAACCTCTCAATATCAAGTGATATCATCTTTATTGGGGACATGAAACAATCAAAGCATCATAGTGAGATATAACTAATACTAGGGGCACGTAAATACTTCACACAAAACTCACCTTCAAATGTATAACTAGATCAGGATCTATAAACAAGTTACCTCACTTATGTTAGGGATGATTAAGTCAACAACCCTATCAGTTGTTTCCAACTCCCAAGGGAAGTGATATATCCTAAGTCAGCCCATCAATCCAGAGGTGTGTGTGATATGGTGGTCATGGAGTGGAGAAACTTCAAGGAAGCTACCACAACCATTAGACCAACTAATGGGGGTTCAAAATCCTAAGTGTAATGATGTAAGGAGGGAGCAGTCATGGTGGCATGGGTTACATCTTTCCTCGGCCTGCTTTTTCCACCCCTCTAGTGCACCTTTTTCTTCAATGATTTTTCTTAGTTTGGTGGATAGCTTAAGAACCCGAGCTTGCCTTATGCTTTTCCAATACCCCTTTAAGTTGTAGCAGTTTCTCAGCTAATGGGGTTGGGACATTTAAGAGTTCCTTTATTTGAGATGAAGCATTAAATTATTGGGGAACTACGTGATGGCTAATGAGGAGAAGAGAACTCATGCTAGGATTTTTCCCACATGCTAAATATTGTGATAACCATCTTTTGAATTTTAAATTTTCTTTCATTGTGGTTGTATATGTTTTTATTTGTTTTAGCTGCATCAACCTCCAGGGCCAAGTTTCCGGGTTGTGACTCAACGATGTGCATATAGGGTGCCAATCACAATGACTAGTGTCTACCAACCTGAAGAATGGAGATGGATAATTAGGAGATATGGAAAGTGGTAAGTATGGATTACCTTGGACATGCTGTATCAATTAATGCCTCTCTAGTAGTTCCCTTCCTAAACCCTAAGGCCTCAGAGGAGGTCCCACTAGACTAGAGTCAGAGACAAACCTCCAAGTGAAGTGTGGGAAAAAAATACAATAGATTGGTCAATCATCTACTTTTCCCCATGATCCATATCAATATCCCATAACATTAAATGAAATAACATGATTGGTGTTGGAATTTGGTTGTCATTGATGTCAACCCAAGCAACAGGAAGAAGAAGCCATGTCTTTGTTGAGATAAATGAATGGGAAAAACAGTGTATTTGATAGCATCAAATGATTCTACTCGTCATGTTGTTTCTAACGATAGGTGGTTCACTAGGTAACTCACAATTGAGGAGATATGGTTTCTTAATGTCGGAGCCCTAAAGTCTGGTCTGTGAAAATTTCATCTATCACAGCAACTGGAAATTATTTTCCTAATTGTTAATTTATTTAACAATTTATTTGTTGTCTGCTACAACAAATATCAAATAATTCACACTGTGATTTTCACAAATAAAACTGCGGAAGAAAATAGCACTGGAAACTAAGAAAATACTAGCATACATAGAAAAATGACGTTGTTATTTTTGGACAAATGTCCCCAGAAAAACCCAACTTGGGAAAATCGGTGCAGCAGCTGAGGGTTTTATTATTATGCAGTTGTGAATTTCGAGTACAATCTATGGATGTGCAATTGGCAATCCAAACATCAAGAAAATATGGCCAAAATTATTTAAGAAAATTTCCTTTCTTCCACAAGCAACCCCGACACAACTTCTCTTCAGAAAATTCATCCACTTGGACCCTCTGTGTCAGCGTCTGTATAGTGCTTGCACAGACCCTTGGACATCTAAGCTTGGAACTACCTCTAATGAAGTTTTTCTGCTTATCTTTGTTGAGGAAATTGATTCTTAGGCCCTCTCAAAGACTTTCCCAACCTCTGGAAGCTTAATCGATTTTTCCTCTAGCTAAATCGAATTTCTTTTTTGAAGAAACTACGCAGTCCTTTGCACTGCCTCACTAGGAATAACTCAACCTCCTTGCTACTGCCTCTCCAGATTTGGAAAAATTCCTCTAGATCATTGTCCCTACCCCTCCCTAACTCTACTTCGATCTATGGTTCTCTAATAACCACTGCTGCTCTTTGGAAATTGATCTGCCAAGGAAATCAAACCGTTGGTGTGTCTTCTCCAAGTGCCCATCAACTTCTTCTTATAATCATTTGTTGGGACCCCAATGGCCAAGATTAAATATTAATCAAGGACTTCAATCATCTTGAAGTCTATCTGTGTGAGTTTCTAGAGAATTATCACCTTGACATAATTAATTATGATTAGTTAACCAGTTTTCCTAAGTTTAGACTTAGGAAACATTTAAAAATCAGCTAATAATATAATTAGGTCATTTCTAGGTGGAATTTCCAGAAATGATTTCTAGTTTTTGGAGATATTATGTATTCTAGCCTCTCTACCAAATTTCGTGACTAGAACACATTCGGTGCTACAGAAACTAACACTCCCTTTTAGTGGGGTGTTCACCACTACGTGTCAATGACCCATAGCAGTACACCCCCTTTTTTGACAAGAGGGATAGCGCCTGATCGATGTGTTTGTGCCATCCAGCTTTCATCATCAACCTGATTGTCATGTTATAATGTAAACCCATTCTGCATGTATATGATGTAAATAACCTCAACAAATCTGTATCATGTATGTAATTGCTTAGGTAAACCTATTGTTCTAGTGACGATCTACATTCCGGGAGGTTTTTGTCTCACCGATCCATTCTTGGATGGTCGGCAAAGTTTTCCTTCAGCCTTACCCCAAATCCGGAATGAATTTTGTTACCGGAATCTTAAGTGAGTCCTAGTTTTATAGATCGAGTCTATGTAAAAGTGATTTGGGAATAATCCTAACTATTTGGTTAGGTATTACAAATTGTTTAGTCTGCTGGATTATATTTGTGTCGCAGAAATTGGTAGTCTGTGAGGGTCTATCTCAGATGGGTTTTCCCCCTTGTGATGTAAAAGATATGAAAATGATGATGTAAAGAGCCTTGAGGGCTGGAAAAATAATTTATCCCCTCATAGGTTAATTAATTAAATTTTCTGTCCAAAAATTAATTAAAATCCTAAGTCAGAAATTTAATTATTTATAGGTCCTAGGTAAATATAAATTTTCCAAAGACAAAATTCGTGGGTCCTTAAAATTCAAATTTTAAAAGGTCCCGGGATTGAGGTAAATTAATTATTTTGCTAAATTTTAAGCTTTTCGTCCATGGGGTTTAAGTCAAAGTCAAATTTTTGAGGAAATTAACTCAAAATTTTTATTTTTGAGTTAATTAAAATGCATTTAATTGAAAATTTTGAATTTCCTCAAGAATTTAAAATTTCGACGGATGAGATTAAAAGAAATTTTAATCCTCATCAATGGTTGAGATTGCTTTGATGAGGATCACTCGAACTAGCCCTTAGAGGATTTATCTTTAAATAGGAGGTCATTTCTGAGTCAGTCTATCCGATCTATGTATCATGTACTAAGCTCTCTAACTCTCTTGTATGCTTTTTTGAGTTAATGCAAAAGTCTTTGGGGTTTCAACGTGCTGTAGTGTTCCTTTTCATGAATTTATGGTAACATTGTTTTAATTTCTGCTTAATATTAAGTGAAAACTATCAATCAATATCTCTCTTAGAATAATCTGAATACAAGTATCTTATTCAGTTTGTTGGATCTAGGGTAACATTTTTAATTTTGATTGAAATAGCAAGTATCTCTATTTCTTCAGAATTTTATTGTTGTTCTATTTCTCTACTTGATTTGATGGTTGATCTAGTGTTTGTAGAAGATCTCTTTGGTTCTCATTGAGCGTTTGGGGATAGTTCTCAGTTGGACCAGCAAACTCTCAACACATATTTTCTAAAGAGCCAACTTCATATAAGCCTCAAGATTTATCTAACCATAATATTTTTTTTGCATGGTGTTTTTGGGCTAGTACCTCTCTAAAATTTCAAAATGTTTTAAATATTTTGTGGAAATTTTGATAGATCTGGCTATTAAGAGCCTTAGATTATCAACCTGGGAGTGGGGCTGGACTCATACTCCTCAGATCTGATAGATCTGTAAATTATTTGTATAGATCTATAAATTATTTTTATAGATCTGTTATTTACTCGTGTAGATCTAAAATTCTATAACATAATTTTGAATTTTAACACTTGAGTTTTTTGGATTTTCTATATTTTTGTACATATTGGGTATTGGGTTTTTCTCTTTTCACTTGTGTAGAAATAGATCTGAGAAATTAGCCAAGAAAATCTTCAGATCTGAGCTAGATCTAGACCCTGGAGGGCAAGATTTGGGCTCAAAGATTGTTTGCAGGAATAGATCTGAGAAATCAGCCAAGTAAATCTTCATATTTGAGCTAGATCTAGACCCTGGAGGGCAAAATCTGGGCTCAAAGATTGTTTGCAGGAATAGATCTGAGAAATCAACCAAGTAAATCTTCAGATCTGAGATTTTTCAAGCAGATCTGGAGGTTTTGAGACAGATCTAGGCCCTGGAGGGCAATATCTTATCCCAACTCTTTTTACAAGGCCGGTCATTAAAGATTTTGCAATAAATATGAAGATTTCTAAAGCAAAATAACTTTTTTCAGAACAAGGGTTTCAAGTTTTGGGGCTCCTAAGCGCAGATCTGCCTTCTCCTAGCCCAACGCTAGTTCTATTGGGCTTAGTGCTAGCTCTCATTGGCCCTAGATTCCCTTGCTCTATTTCTGATTTGATTATTTGATTTTCTGAAGCTAATCATTGGTGGGTTTTTGTAGAAAATTTGGTAAAAATTGTTTCAGATATTGAAATTTTTTTGGCAACTTGGGCAAGTGATCTTCAAGGCCTAGGGCCTAAGGGTTTGATCTCTAAACCATATTTTTCCTCACTGTTTGCTACAACAGTCATATACCTTTCTAATAGTGGTGAAAAACACATCTAAGTGGTTTGAAATTAACTAAAAAATTGCTAAATACATTAATAAGTCATTTATGTTTGATGTGTATCAAGAATTTGGCCTAAATCTACATTTTGGGTAACTGTTATCTTTGAATAATTCTGTTTATGAAGTCTGAAATATAACAGTGGAAAAATTTCATGTGGGTTAGCCTAAAATTAGTTCCTAAGTTGTCTAATAATTTAAGGAATTAATTTATTGAGTTGGGCATTCATCATTAGGCTTATTTCATGTTTTAATTGTTGGCTGTAATAAGTATATCAGATCTGGTATAATTATGGAAATCACATCATAACAAGATGAAAAGTTTTGATAATTCATGTGAGCAAGTTTGGAAAATTTTCGGTAAATTTTTTGCATAAAAATATCATTGACAACTTACTGTTTTCATTGTCATATTGCTGTTGTCATAAAGTTTTTTTTCCTGCTGTCCTAAAAAATAATTTCTGAAAATTAAGTACTCTGTCTTGGAATTGTGATAAAATGCATATCTTTTCTTTCATAAACTAAGTATTTTTTGCGCATCTGTTGATATTAATTGCAAATAAGTTTGTGTTCTCTTTGAGCTATAATTGTATCAGAAAGATTTGAAATAAGCTTGGGTTCTAATTGTAATATCTTCAGGGGTTTAATTTTGAGTCTTCTTTTAATAAAGCGAACATTTCATTTGGGTATTGGAATTTCTGCAACATATGCATCTTTTCATCCTTAAATCTCACTTCATCTAATCTTCTCATCATCTGGTGCATTTTCATATAAGTTAGTTTTGCATAAATAAAATTTACTTCCAAGCATAAGCTTGGTTGATAGATAGATAGATCTCCATCCGTCTTTTCTTGAGAAGCTTGTTTTAATAGTACTTAAAACAGTGACCTTACAGTCGTCAGAGCCACAGTTCTTTGCAGCGCTGGAGGCACCGGGTATGTTAAAATTTCAGGAAAGGTATCGTTAATCACACCTTAGTGTGCTTCTCCTGATCTTCTCTCTGCCAATTACTACGAAATCAAGCTCAACACAGAAAGGATTGAAGGGTTCACATTTAAATAGGCATTTAACTAAAATTAACCAAGACTCTTGCATCTAACATTAGTTTTAGGATCTGGATTTCATATAAAATAGTTATTCATTTAGGTAGCACTTTCTAATCAATTACTTGGTCTTAATTTCCCTAGCAACATCGTTGACTCCATAAGGCACTGGTATCAAACGTTTAAAATCTAATCAAATCATATAAGTATTGCTAAATCTTAATCAAGTACTTGATCGCTTCACTATGTCTCCTGAACTAGCTAGTTCCCAACTATTTTTTCTTCATTCCATTTTTCCATAGGGTCTACCCCCCTTATCCTGCTGTAGGGAGACATCTTAAACGGAGAGATCGGGGATCAGGGTGACAACCTTGATCTGAGCCGTTGTCACGGTGCCTAGACATTCTGTGTGACAACATTTTTTGGTGCCATTGCCAAGTATATTTTATCTTCATTCTCCTCATATCATCTTTATCATTTTTACCGGTAACGCCAACATTTTTGGCACCGTTGCTAGGGATATTTTATTCTCAGCGCTTCAATGACATTTTATCTTCATTCTCCTCATATCATCTTTATCATTTTTACCGGCAAAACAAACATTTTTGGCACCGTTGTCGGGGACCGATTTATTGGGTCTTGGCTTTACAACATTCATCTTTCATCTTTCTCATCTCTCATTCGAGCTGGCAAAGCCAACACTTCTTGGCATTGCCATCAGGGATAGAGTTTTTTTTGTCCTTGGTTTCTTCGACATCATTTCAATCATCTCATCTTTTCCGCCATTAATTAGCTGGTCAAGCGACACAACATTTCTCGGGGTCATTTGATCTTTTCATCACCCTACCTTTCGTCATCACATTAATCGTTTCATATGCACCTTTAGCACCTAGACATATCGGTTCATTTCTCGTTTGGGTGGCGACTCCACTTATTCATCCATTATTTATCAAACAAGAAACCCTCCCTTATATCTAGTTGCTTGCCTTTTGGATCTTAGAGTTAGATTCATGTTCAAGTGGCGACTCCACTTCTTTCATTTCTTACAAGAATTTCTACTAGATCCTCGCTTCTTGTGGATCTCTTGATTTTCTTGAACATGGGTCTCTCTCTATCATCCATTTGGTCCTTCATTATTCCTACAGGCAATTCATCATGGATGATTCGTTTACCCTGTGTCATTTTATTGATGTCCTCCATGATATTCCGGAAGTGGCCATTCATAAATTGTCTTTGTTCTCGAGTGGTGATTCAGTAGTTGTTAGAAAGAATCTATGCAAGTTCACTCATACAATGCTCATATATTGTAGTTGTCCCTAGTATGATCATGAAGATGTTAAAATGCATCTATTTGCATTTTCTTTAGAGGGTGATGCTTTGAATTGGTTTAATAATTGTCCTGAAGATTCTTTTTCTTCTTTACAAGACATCGTCAATGTTTTTAAAGATAGATATGGCTATCAAGGTAGCTCGCCTTGTGCCCCTAAAATTTTGCAACAGAATGAAAGTGATCTTGTGAAGGATCTAGCTGTCGATGAAGGATTTCAAGACAATTCTCCATATCAGAATGTGCCATCCAATTGTACCGTTACAGATCAAATCCACGATACTGGGAAAGCAGGGACAAGTTGTCAAATCAGTGTAGACAATGAAATGGGAAATGATGAGCAAATTATAGAATAACTAATGCGGCTGGTAAAAAATATGGAGCTTAATCAAGAAAAATTTGTAACTGATTACATCAAGGATATGAGAACTTTATATACCCACCTAGAAAAATGTGATAAGGAGATGGAAATCATGAAAATTAAACACTCTGATCACATAACCGACATGCAAGGTCAGCATGCTAAGGAAATGGAAACCATGAAAGCTAATCATGACAAGGAAATTAATTCTATGCAAAACAAGTTATTAGCCCTAGAGGAAAATAGGACAATCATGGAATTGAATCATTCAAATCAAGTTATTGCCATGGAAACAAGTGATCAGGAAGAAATAAGTGCGATTTAGAACAAGTTGTCAACTATGGATGAAGAAATGACCATCATGAGATTTGATTATAATAATCAGCATGGAAATCATAAGAAAGAGATAAACTATATGCAAAACTGTTTCATGGGCATGAAAGCAAAAAATGATAAAATTATAAAGGACATGGAAGTTGGTCAAGTATCTCTTCAGAATAGATTATTGGCCATAGAAGAAAAGCAGGTACCATGTGTCATAAATATAGATGGAATACATATCATAGAGAACAGATTAAAAATAATGGAAGTTAATCATTCTAATCAGATGTCCATTATTCAGAATCAAATAAAGGCTATGCAAGCTAATCATGTCACTCTGCAAGAAAGATTCGTGAAAACTAAACTCAATCAAGAGAAACTACTAATAAGACATGCCAAAGAAATGGGTTCATTACATAAGAGGTTGGAAGAGAGGAAATCACAGGTCTGGTCTTGTTGTGAATATCTCGAGAAAGAGGCTAGCTTCATTAATGAAGATTTAACTAAGAATGACATGGTCAAAGAAGAAATTAAAAAATGTCAAGTTATTTCTCATGACACTTATGCGACTGATCCATCATTCTTGACAGAGCAGATGCAAAATGAAGAAAGACATGTCACCCATATCTTAAATACTTCATATGAGGGTTTTTGAAGCAGAATGTTCTACATCATTAGTGATACAGCCTACCACAAAGAAAAAGCGCAAGAGAAAGGGAATGAGAAAGCGTTTTGACGCATCAAATGGTCACAAACAACTTGATTTCTAGATAGGAAAAAGTCCTATCATATGTAGAATTGGACAAGGCACATTCAAGAAACAACTAATAGATTTGCCTAAAAGCAGACAAATGCTCAGTATGCACTATATTGAACACATCTTATGCATATTGTATTTCTAACCTTATGCCTTGTTATTTCAGTATTTCATTTTGTAGTTAGATTTGTGTTTTTCATGTTATTAGACTAGTTAATATATGAAGAGCTTATATCTCTCCTATGCTTAACGTTATATGATGATTTTTGGATGGACACTACTTATGTTATGTTGTGTGTTGTGTGGATGCAGATTCTCGATTCTCACATTCCTCCAGTGCAGCAACGTGTTCCCAAGTAGAGCCAGATGTTGACCACTACATATCAATGACTCATAGCAGTACACCCCATTTTTTCACAAGAGGGATAATCCATGATCGATGTGTCCATGCCATCTAGCTTTCATAATCAACCTGATTGTCATGTTATAATGTAAACCCATTCTGCATGTATATGATGTAAATAATCCTAGCATATCTGTGTCATGTATGTAATTGCCTAGGAAAACCTATTGTTCTGGTGACGATCTACATTCCGAGAGGTTTTTTGTCTCACTGATTCATTCTTGTATGGTCGGCAGAGTTTTCCTTCAGCCTTACCCCAAAGTCGGAATGAATTTTGTCACTGGAATCTTAGACGAGTCCTAGTTTTATAGATCGAGTTTATGTAAAAGTGATTTGGGAGTAACCCCTTCAAGTACTGCAAACCCAAACAATAACACATCATTCGTAGCAGCTCTTAAAGATTGCGCTGATATCTTTGACAGCTCTGGTACGCAGGAAACAATTATAATGAATCCGGTGGTAAACAATACTCAGAAAAATCAGTTCAACGCAGTAAACCTGAGCAGAAACGATGACTCCAGCGCAGATGAAATAAACACAGTAATAAATGGAGACATTATCAACGCTAAACAGCTCAGGAATGCCAAACAGATCAGTACAATGGATCTGAACAGAACCGGCATTCAAAAAGACACCAACGCTGATGAAATGAATGAAGTAGACCTATCCAGCGCTGTTGAAACAAGTAGAAACGGTTCTAAGCTCTTCCTTGAGAACAGTGCAGAGCTGAGCAAGAGCCCCAGCAACATTGCACGCAATCTCTCCAGCAACATTGAAATAAATAACGAATGCAATCCCTCCAGCGCTGTAATGAATGGCATAACCAAGCTACGGAGTCCCAGAAACGCAATTTCCAGCAATCCCCATATGAGCGTTGGAGACATTCAGCAATCTGACAACGAGGCATCGAAGGCAGCCAGCTCTATACCCAGGTACGCAGGCAATAAATTGTTATTTAGGAATAATTTGAATTTTATAAACTCAAAGGTAGGTAATAATTTAACAGGTTATAATTTAAATCATAAAAGCAAAAAATATATAAACAATAGGGACCTTAGCAATAAAATTAACTACACTAATACAGATTCCAACACCATGGTAGATAGAATGGATACCAAAACAGTTAACAAAAAAGTAGTTAATATCTCTAACTATGAATTAAATAAAGAAGAAGCTGAGGTTTTAGAGAAATGACTGAATTTTGCCCTAGCCCCTAATAAGATCCCTAAGGAAGAGATTATTTGCAGCCTGGAAGATGGGATCAAGACTCTTAGTGATAATGATAAAGAGCTCATTAGACAGGAGTGCGCGGTCATCTTACGAAAGGCCAAGCCACCTAAAAGAAACCTGAATCCTGAGCAGCTCAAAGCCATTAGAAGCCTAAGGAATAACAATGACATTGTCATTCTCAAAGCTGATAAAGGTGGCGCCACAGTTATTATGAATCATAATGATTATGTAAACAAGGTGAAAGACCACTTGTACAACAGTGGGAGCTACAAAAAACTGGAAACAAACCCCATCTCTAAAATTACAAGATTAGTAAAAAAGGCTATTAAAGAAACCAATCTAGACGATAAGCTAAAAAAGCGCCTCACCCCAGACAGTGAAATCACGCCTAGAATCTATGGTGCCCCTAAAGTCCATAAAAAAGATGTTCCCCTAAGACCTATATTGAACACTATAGGTTCCCCCACTTATGAATTAGCAAAATATGTCGCTGGCATCTTAGCTCCGCTAGTTGGCAAAACCAGCTCTTACATTAAGGATTCCAATCAATTTGTAAAATTCATTAAGGATATGAAATTAGACCCAGATGACAAAATGGTCAGTTTTGACGTAGTCCAGCTCTTCACCAAGATTCCCCTAGATGAAGCCATTCAAGTCGTTAAAGAAGTGACAGACCCCCAAACAGCAAAATTAGCTGAGGTTTGTCTTCGCTCTACCTTCTTCTCCTTCCAGGGTGAGATATTTGAGCAAACTTCAGGTGTTGCGATGGGATCACCTCTTTCTCCGATTGTAGCCAACCTATACATGGAAAAATTTGAGAAAAAAGCCCTTGATTCATACCCTTTAAAACCTAAGTTCTGGGTCAGGTTTGTAGATGACACCAGCGTCAATTGGCCTCATGGTGATAATGAACTCAAGAACTTTCTGAACCATCTTAATAGCATATCTAATGACATTAAGTTCACAATGGAGACAGAAGAGAATAATTGCATACCTTTCCTGGACATTCTCATGATAAGAAAGGAGGATGGTTCCATAGGTCATAAAGTATTCCGGAAAAAGGCACATACAGATAACTACCTCCATGCCGATTCACATCACCATCCAGCCCAAAAGATGGGTGTACTACAAACCCTCTTCACTAGAGCTTGTAGAATCTTAGATGATAATCACACCGAAGAAGAGATTTCTTACCTAAAAAGAACTTTTGCCAACTTAGGATACAAGAATAAAAGCATCCACAAAGCCATTCAGAAGGCCAAGGCAGGGAACAATGCTAACAAATCAATAAACCCTAAGACTTCTAGTGCCTATCTCCCATACATTCAAGGTGTCACTGACAAGCTGGCCAAAGTTCTCAAAAAGAAGGATATCATAACTTCATTCAAGCCTTTATCAACTATCAAACAAAATATGAAATCTGTAAAGGACAGCCAGGAACAGCTACAACAAAAAGGTGTATATATCATCTCTTGCTCATGTGGAGAACAATATATAGGAGAAACTGGCAGGTCTGTAAAGATTAGGCTCAAAGAACATAGTGCTGATATCCGCAAAGAAAGAACTCGCTCTTCAGCCTTAGCTGAGCATGCTGGTAAAACTAGCCACCATATATGCCTTGAGGACACTAAGGTCATTGCAAATGAGAAGCACCATTTCAAGAGGAAAGTGCGTGAAGCCATTGAAATCATTAAGCACCCCCGTAACCTTAATAGAGATGGAGGTCTGGAAATTAGTAAAAATTGGAATCCTCTTCTCTCGCCCATTGAATAAATCTCCCTTCCCCTTCCATCCCCTTATTCCCCCCTTCTTTCCCTCTCTGAGCCTATCCCCCTTGATCTCTAAGACATTTGGCCCGTGCGTCTTAATCCATCTAGTAGGTTCTTGAATTGGGCTAGAGGCTTTCTTGAAATCGGACCTTCTCCTTTAAAACCTAAAGCTTCTAAAAAACTTTTAAAAGAACTATGTTAAATAACATTAAGGAGCAATATATAGATCCCTTTATAACCTTAGTTATTAGTTGCAATAGTAATAAAGAATAAAATAAATTAATTAATTAAATGGTGGATTAATATAGTGCCCTTCATTCATATATATAAAACAATATGAAATAAAATAAATTAATTAATGAAATAGTGGATTAATACATGCTATTTATTCAAATATAAAAAACTAAATGAATTAAAAGCATGTATTTATATATCCCACATTAATAATACTTATATGGTTTTAGGAATTGAAACCTAATCAATCATTTAAGAAATTAATCATATAACCTATTAATAAAACTAATAAATAAATATAAAATTAGTATACAAAATAATATTAAATTAATATAGAAAAATAAAATTAATACAAATAAAAATTGAGCATAATAGAAATAAATAGAAACACATAGATCTAAAACTTTAAATAATTTCATTATATTAGTAAGAAATATTATTAATACAATAATTAAATAAAGTATATACATTTATCATATTATATAATCAATTAATAATAATTGAAAAATAAGAATATAAGATTAATACAATAATCAATAAATTAATAAATTAATCATATTACCAATTAATAAAACTAATAAACAAGATATTAATAAATCAATATATAAAATAAATTTATACAATAATTAATAAAGAATACATATATAGATCATAATACATATTCTTATTCTATTAATTAATAATAAATAAAATTAATATATAATTATAATTAATAAGTAAATATATATATAACATATTATATAATCAATTAAAAAAAAAAAAAAAGGATAAATTAATACATTAACATTACGTCACATTAGGTAATACATACAATCTAATATTTCATGACGTTTTTATTATATTAAAGAAAATAGGAGTAATTATTTAAATGGTCGGCTTACTCAGCAACCCTCCTTAAAACCCTATTTATCTTCCGCTTTTCTTCTCTCTGTAATACAAGTCCTGATGATGAGTCTTGGTATAGGCTCGAAACGTCGACAAAAACAATGAAGAACACTGTGGATTTTCTGAATTCTATTTCTCAAAAACCATTCCACAGAAACCTACAAACTAAGATTTGGGAATAATTCTAACTATTTGGTTAGGTATTACAAACTGTTTAGTTTGTTGGATTATATTTATGTCGCAGAAATTGGTAGTCTGTGAGGGTCTATTTTAGATGGGTTTTTCCCCTTGTGATGTAAAAGATATGAAAATGATGATGTAAAGCGTCTTGAGGGCTACAAAAATAATTTATCCCCTCATAGATTAATTAATTAAATTTTCTGGCCAAAAATTAATTAAAATCCTAAGGCAGAAATTTAATTAATTATATGTCCTAGGTAAATTTAAATTTTCCAAAGGCAAAATTCATGGGTCCTTAAAATTCAAATTTTAAAAGGTCCCAGGACTGAGGTAAATTAATTACTTTGCTAAATTTTAAGCCTTTGGTTCATGGGTTTTAAGTCAAAGTCAAATTTTTGAGGAAATTAACTCAAAATTTTTATTTTTGAGTTAATTAAAATGCATTTAGTTGAAAAAATCGAATTTCCTCAAGAATTTAAAGTTTCAACGGATGAGATTAAAAGAAATTTTAATCCTCATCAATGTTCGAGATTGCTTTGACGAGGACCACTCGAACTAGCCGTTGGAGTATTTATCTTTAAATAGGAGGTCATTTGTCAGTCAATCTATCCAATCTCTGGATCGTGTACTAAGCTCTCAAGCTCTCTTGTATACTTTTTTGAATTAATGCAAAAGTCTTTGGGGTTTCAACATGATGTAATGTTCATTTTCATGAATTTATGGTAACATTGCTTTAATTTTTGCTTAATATTATATGAAAACTATCAATCAATAGCTCTCTTAGAATAAGTTGAATACAGATATCTTATTCAGTTTGTTGGATCTAGGGTAACATTTTTTATTTTGATTGAAGTAGTAGGTATCTCTATTTCTTCAGAATTTTATTGTTGTTCTATTTCTCTACTTGATTTGATAGTTGATCTAGTGTTTGGAGAAGATCTCTCAGGTTCTGATTGAGCGTTTGGGGATAGTTCTCGGTTGGACTAGCCAACTCTCAACACATATTTTCTGAAGAGCCTACTTCATATAATCCTCAGGATTTATCTAATGATAATATTTTTTCTGCATGGTGTTTTTGGGCTAGCACCTCTCTAAAATTTCAAAATGTTTTAAATATTTTGTGGAAAATTTGATAGATCTAGCTATTAAGAGCCTTACATTGTCAGATCTGGGAGCGGAGTTGGACTCATACTCCTCAGATTTGATAGGTCTGTAAATTATTTGTATAGATATGTTATATACTTGTGTAGATCTGAAATTTTATAACATAATTTTGAATTTTAACACTTGGGTATTTGAGATTTTCTCTATTCTGGTACATATTGGGTATTGGGTTTTTCTCTTGTGCAGAAATAGATCTGAAAAATCAGCCAAGAAAATCTTCAGATCTGAGCTAGATCTAGACCCTGGAGGGCAAGATATAGGCTCAAAGATTGTTTGCAGGAATATATCTGAGAAATCAACCAAGTAAATCTTCAGATCTGAGCTAGACCTAGACCCTAAGGGCAAGATCTGGGCTCAAATATTGTTTGCAGGAATAGATATGAGAAATCAACAAAGTAAATCTTCAAATCTGAGATTTTTCAAGTAGATCTGGGGGTTTTGAGACAGATCTAGGCCCTGAAGGGCAATTTCCGAAATATTTTTGCGAGGCCAACATTTAAAGATTTTTTAATAAATCTAAAGATCCGAAGAAAAATATTCTTTTTTTCAGAACAAGGGTTTCAACTTTTGGGGCTCCTAAGCCCAGATCTACCTTCTAGCCCAACGCTAGTTCTATTGGGCTTAGTGCTAGCTCTAATTGACCCTAGATTTCGTTGCTCCATTTCTGATTTGAATATTTAATTTTCTGAAGCTAATCATTGGTGGATTTTTGTAGAAAATTTGGTAAAAATTTGTGTTTCAGATATTAAATTTTTTTGGCAACTTGGGCAAGTGATCTTCAAGGCCTAGTGCCTAAGGGTTTGATCTCTAAACCATCTTTTTCCTCACTATTTGCTACAACAGTCATATACCTTTCTAATAGTGGTGAAAAACACGTCTAAGTGGTTTGAAATTAACTAAAAAATTGCTGAATACATTAATAAGTCATTTATGTTTGATGTGTATCAAGAATTTCGCCTAGATCTACATTTTGGGTCACTGTTATATCTGAATAATTCTATTTATGAAGTCTAAAATATAACAGTGGAAAAATTTCATGTGCGTTAGCCTAAAATCAGTTCCTAAGTTGTCTAATGCATCATTAGGCTTACTTCATATTTTAATTGTTGGCCGTATTGAGTATATCAGATCTGACATAATTCCAGAAATCACATCATAACAGGCTGAAAGTTTTTGATAATTCATGTGGGTAAGTTTGGAAAAATTTCGGTAAATTTTTGGCATAAAGATATCATTGACAACTTACTGTTTTCATTGTCATATTTCTGTTGTCATAAAGTTTTTCTTGCTACTGTCCTAAAAATTAATTTCTGAAAATTAAGTACTCTATCTTGGAATTGTGATAAAATACATATCCTTTGTTTCATAAACTGAGTATTTTTTGAGCATCTGTTGATATTAATTGCAAAGAAGTTTTTGTTCTCTTTGAGTTATAACTGTATCATAAAGGTTTGAAATAAGCTTCTGTTCTAATTGTAATATCTTCAAGGGTTTAATTTTGAGTCTTCATTTAATAAAGCGAACATTTCATTTGGGTATTGGTAGTTTCTGCAACATCAGCATCTTTTCATACTTGAATCTAACTTCATCTAATCTTCTCATCATCTGGTGCATTTGCATATAAGTTAGCTTTGCATAAATAAAATTTACTTCCAAGCATAAGCTTGGCTGATAGACAGATAGATCTCCATCCGTCTTTTCTTGTGAAGCTTGTTTTAATAGTACTTAAAATGGTGACCTTGTAATCGTCAGAGCCACAGTTCTTTGTAGCGCTGGAGGCATTGGGTATGTTATAATTTCAGGAGATGTATCCTTAATCACACCTTAGTGTGCTTATCCTGATCTTCTGTCTGCCAATTACTATGAAATCAGGCTCAACACAGAAAGGATTGAAGGGTTCACATTTAAATAAGCATTTAACTAAAATTAACCAAGATTCTTGCATCTCACATTAGTTTTAGGATCTGCATTTCATATAAAATAGTCATTCATCTAAGCAACAGTTGCTAATCAATTACTTGGTCTTAATTTCCCTAGCAAGATTGTTGACTCCATAAGGCACTGGTATCAAACGTTTAAAATCTAATCAAATCCTATAAGTCTTGCTAAATCTTAATCAAGCACTCGATCGCTTCACTGTGTCTCCTGAACTGGCTGGTTCCCAACTAGTTCTTCTTCATTCCACTTTTCCATAGGGTCTACCCCCGTTAGTCTATTGTAGGGAGACAGCTTAAATGGAGAGATTGGGGATCAGGGTGACAACCCTCGATCTGAGCCATTGTCACAGTGCCTAGACATTCTGTGCGACAACATGGGGACTGTGCTTTCTTGTGCTGTACTTTCTGTCACAACACCCTATCTCTGTATCACCTCCTGTCACGCTATTGATGTCTAGCCATACTATCCACCAACCATTGTGCAACTCTGATGTTGCATCTCTGCTACTATTGGCACTACCATACTGCTGCCAACTATGCATCTGGCTGCAACTCCCTCTCATCTGTTGTTGTTACAACTGCAACTACTGCAACTGAGAAGCATCCAAAGTACTGAATTAATTGTGTTCAGTATGATGCATCTGTCTCCTGAGTCTCTAACTGCTACTAGTATCTGCACTGTCATTGAAGAATTTGCATTGTTGTTGACTCTGCCACTGATACACCTACTCTGTTGCCAACACTACACTGCATTCCTCAGCATCTAACTGCTACTAGTATGCAACTACCACTCTGGTATTGACTGCATCAACTTCCATTGATCCATCTTGCTACAAAATATTGTAGGCTGTCATAGCAAGGTAATGATCCATGAGGTGGACTCCTCAAGGACCATGCCCAATCTCTGTAGCTCTATGGGGCTACAACTCCAAGTCACCCCACCTCACTCTTGGAGGAATGACTTCCATCATCATGAAATCGTCTTCCAACCTAGAGAACAACCTATCTATCTCAACATGTGTTGCCGCTTAGTCCTGCTTCTCATGCTTGTCTTTCTTCCTGAGAGGACATTAGGTACTATAGTGGCCAAACTCGCCACACCTGAAGCACTGGATCTTAGATAGGAAATTCTTCTTCTTCTTTTGCTCCTCCTGCCCCTGACTAGGACCCTTTGATGTGAGGGCCACATTGTCCTCCTCCTTCACACCCTTCGATCCGTTGCTATTGCTGCCGCTGATGGAGCTCTTTAGCAGAGCTCGCCTAAACACTTCCTGTTGCAAATTAGCCCACATTTTGGCCCATCCTGGTAGCGTATCTCTGCCCAATATACTTTGGATGAAGACTTTCCAATCCTCCGAGACATTTTTTAGCGCCAATCGTACTAGCTCTGAAGGTTGAGGTGTTGCCCCAACAACTGCAAGCTAGTCTCGTACCTCCTGAATCTTGGTGAGGAAGGGATCTATGCCTTCCCCCTTCTGCATCCTGATGCATCTCAACTTTTCTTCTAGGAACATCTTCCGCTGCTCGGAAGTACCCTGATATAGTGTGGAGAGAGCATCCCACATTTCTTTGGTCGTTCCCTTGGCCACTTTATGTGAGGCTATATGATAATTTGGGGTAGCATCGGATGTGCTCTAACCATGAACATTGGTGGAGAGACTAAAGAAAATGATATCTCCAAGACCCAAAAGTGGTTTGGGGAAATTCCACCTGGTTAGAGAGATATTAAAATAATTAATATTTTTAATGGGTTCCTAAGTCTAAACTTAGGAAAATAAAAATATTAATGGGTATTAATATAAAACTGGGTGAGAATGTTCTAAAAGACATGGATCAAGCCAAATCTAATCTTAGCCATTGAGTAGAGATGTAATCTTGGCCATTGAAGACTCAACAGAAAAAGTATAAGAGGAGGCTTGAGAGTCAGTTGGAGATACACCAAGGTTGATCAATCAATTTTGATTTTCTGGAGTAGGATTTGCTGAGAGAAATCAAACAAGTAATTAGAGTTGCAGTGAGCGGTAGTGAGTGCATAGCAAAGAGGCAGAGATAGTGTTGAAGGACCAGCGCAGAGGTAGAGGAGGTTACGTAGAGGCAAAGGAGGATACCCAGAGCCAGTAGCAGCCATGCAGAGGGCAAGAGTAACTGCGCAGAGGCTAGCAGGGTCTGTGTGGGTGACGCACAGGCCAGAGGTCCAGCGCAGAGCAACATAAGGCTGACGAGGGGGCTTCTGAGTGATGCAGAGGCCAATAGGGTTGACGCAGAGCTTTAGAGAAGTGTCAGAGAGATTTTCGTGGAGTAAACTTGCTGAATATCTGCTTCCAAAGAGAGGTATTACTGCCAAATTGAATTCTCTATTGGGTGAGCCAGTTTGGCACCCTAGTTGTACTCAAGAAAGCTACTTAATAATCAAACCTTCAGAACTACTGCACCGGTTTTCCCAAGCTGGGTTTTCCTGGGGACGATTGTCCAAAAATAACGGTGTCCCTTGTGTGTTTGTCTATCTTTCAGTTGATGATTAGTAGATGGTTGAGACTGTACTTGTGTTTATTTGCAGTATTTATATGGTTAAATAACTTGTTAAGTAATTAAACAAGTAGGTGAAATAAACCAGATAGTGCAGAAAGAATTTCTAATGGGTTAGACTTAGAAATTTAACATGGTATCAGAGCATTGCAGATCACAAGATAGCTGAAGGCACCAGCTGAAATCAGAAAATTTGTAGCAAAAACAATTGTCTCGAGAGACAGATTTGTTCCTAAGCAGAACGCAACAGAGAAGGAGTGACGCAGAGGGTCTGTGTCACCAGTTTGAAGAAATTTCAACCCCCTCTCCAGTTATTAGTTTTCCTTATCACTCCAGGCATTTAGTTTTAAATCCAAGCATGATAAAAATTATAAAATCTGGAAATGATAATATTTTTCTGAAAACACAAATTTAAAGATTTCACAACTGCTGAAATTGAAGAAATAAACACAGCAAAATTATGATAGCCACATACAGAAAATAACACAGTAAATTTTGGTCCATGTGACCCTGGAAAAAGCCCCTACAACTCTTGGGGAAAACTAGCTTGAGATCTCTTCTTTATTTCTAAAAATGCTTTTACAGAGAAACTGAAATACACAGTAAAAATTCCAGCAACCACAAATTACAACTTATCTCAATTTCCGTTCTTGAACTCCACCTCGAAAATTGTGCCAATCAGCAAACAGCCAAAACATAATTTTTTACAACAATAAAACAACATTAAATGTTGTACGACCAGCCTTGAAAAATGTGCTCAGAACTTGCTATCCCTCTTCCTCGATTTCTGTGTCTTTCTCCTTCTGTACGGTTTTTCCTTGGGATGCATGCCAATAAATGCTGCTGTTGTTGGGGGATTAAATCCCCTAGGGTTTTGGGTCAACACCCTAGCAGAGTGGGGGTTATCTACAATAAAAAACAAGCATTCCACACAGCCATGATACTTAAATAAGAAAACTATGCAAAGAAAGGTGCACCTGGGGGTCCTTCGTTCGAAAAACTAATATTTTTCGAACAGTTGTAGATGAGGGGGCTTCCACATCTGTAATGTCTATATCATGCTGGAAGGCCATTGGATCTCCTTTGGTTGTTGTTATATGGGAATAGTGTCCACTCAGATGTTGCTATTCGCACTAAGATGGGTGGCTATCTTAGAAACAAACAATCAAAGTCTACTATTGATTTCTTTTATGAAAATAGATGAGAGGAGAACCAAGAGGGCCAACCTGAGTCTTGCGCTCGATTTCCTCTCCTTCTTGATAGAGTTTTGTCGCTTCTTCTGTGTCTGCCTAGCTTCAAAAGGACCTGTGGAATCACGACAACATACTACTATGCAAGAAACAAGGATCTAAATTCATAAATAATGCAGGATCAGATGTGCATTAACCATATACATGCATATATAAACAAGTACACAAGAATATGAAAGGAAACAAGAAT